>MJUU01029583.1:194317-208605 GCA_002080025.1 Modiolus philippinarum | reverse complement strand
TCATGCGGAAAATATAGGTCAAAGTGACCTAATTTTGCCTGGATGCTGACCTACCGCCAAAGATGCATGCACATGCAAGGTTAGATGATCCTACCATGTACAGTTCCTTAGATCTGAACTCGGACGTAAACTTGAATGTAAGTCGATCATGCGGAAAATATAGGTCAAACTGACCTAATTTTGCCTGGATGCTGACCTACCCCCAAAGATGCATGCACATGCAAGGTTAGATGATCCTACCATGTACAGTTACTGAGATATCAATTCGGACCTAAAATTAAATGAAAGCCAGTCAAGCGGAAAATATAGGTCAAAGAAACCTAATTTTCTTAGAGGCTGTGAGATAGCCCAAGATGCATCTGCACACAAAGTTTGATGACCCTATCCTTCATAGTTGCAGAGATATATGCCCAAATGCGGACGCAGACGTAGACGCGGACGCGGACGCCGGGGGTACACCAATAGTCCCCTCAACTTCGTTGAGGCGAACTAAAAATATGTTATTCATTCTAGTTTTTTCTAGTTTGATTTTTACTGCAAGTCTTTTTGCATTGTTTTGTGTATTTATTTTTCAGCCATTCACCACACATAGGGGGAGGGTTTGGATCCAACAAAACGAGTTTAACCCCCAGTGCAATTTTTGCACAACAAACAAATGAAGGAATATGTTGGTCATTGTCTTCTTGCAAAATTTGAGTTTCTTGTTATTGGATGTGGTTTTTTCCATTGATTTATTCACTTTTATACTTTTTGGGGCTATTTAGGGCTTGCTATATGGTGTGTTTCCTCAATGTGCTTTGTTTGAGGTTGTTTTAATATGGAAATGGAATGATGTCTCCTTGACATTTACCCCATTTCCTTTCTTTTTCATATTTATTAAATAGTAATCAGAATTCAGACAAAAATAACAAAGAATGACAAAATATAGTGGAAGATGGGTCTACTAGTGCACTTGAGCAGCACATTTGAACTATCATTTGGAAAAGGAATAAAAACGACTTGGAACTATCAATAAAATGAATAACGACTTGGAATCTATCAATAAATTAATTCTTTGCATAGATCTAACAAGGCATTAATTATATAAAGTCTTGTATTTTGCAGTATTGCAATTATTCACCACATTCAATCTTAATTCTAATCCCTCAGATATTTGCCTGGGTTGCACTGCCGAACAACATTTCAATTTATTTATCATATAAGTATATATATATATATTCTTATGAAAATTATATTGTGCTCTGTTTGTCTGTGTGAAACTCAACAATAGAATGTATGTTTTAATGTCATTGCCCCCTGTGGGACCTTGTTGGTTTAATAAGTTATTTGATTTGATTTGATTTGTATTTTAATCATTTGATAAAACAGCATACAATATATATGATTTCCCACTTGACACCAAATTAAGAAATGTATCTAAGGGATTTATCTTTTAAATAGCATGATAATATGAGGAAATTTTGATAGCGTGGACACTTTCACTAGTCAATTATGAAAATGTGATTTTAAACAATATTTTTAAAACTGTCAATTTCTTAAATACATTCGTACTTCAATATCAATTTTCACACATTTTTTCAATGGTAGCAGAGATAAGCAAAAGTTATGTAGAACATATTAACATTGAAAGGTATGGAGTAAATGCACATGAGAAAAAGTCTCTACAAATACATAATTAAACCTAGCAATGGAGCAACACTTTTATTGTTGTTCTTCATCTTGAAGTCACTATCAACCTGCACCTTCAACAATGAGCTAAGCTCATACCTCATAGTATGTTTGTACACATTCTTACTAAACTAAAGCCCCTAAATACAATGTTATCACCGTACACAGGATATAGGTACCAGGACTGGTTTTCATTCAAATTTCAATGATGGCTACCATTACCGTACATGGATCCAGTTTATAGCTCCTTGGTAGCTATAAACTGGTACCACCGTACACTAATGATAGATTTCATTGAAATTTAAACGAAAACCAGTCCTGATACCTATATCCTGTCTACGGATACAATGTGGTTATTGTGAAGTTCAAATGAAAATCCCTATACATTCATGGCAGTTTTACATTAAAAGTACAGAAGCAACTAGACATAACTGTAAAGATCAATCAATCCAAGTTTGCACAAATTACAATTAAACAGTGGTATATTCACCTTCTGATTTACCCTTGACATGCCCTAAACATAAAACATTTTTGTGTGTCCATCCATAGTAAGAGTTGTCTTTCATGGTTGTAACGACAAGCTCCATCGGATCCTGTCTGTTGTACCATTCATTTAAGGTACGCCTGAATGATCGGCCATATCCTCGAGAGCCTGTGTCTCCTGATAATTTGTTATAAAAAACTATGAATTTGAAAAGTTCTTCTGCAGTTTTGCAGATTAACAAGAAAATTTTGTTTGCGTGTTGTTTTAATTCGCTGTCTTTAGATTTCATACAAAGTGCTACAGTAAACAGCAGCATGTCTTTTTGATCAGGAGTACAATTTTCATTTCTTTTTTCAACTTCAGCTAGAATTTCTTTGCCTCTCTTTTCTTCCAGCATATTTACTAAGCATCCTGTATGCTCTTTGCTGTAAGTGCGACCTAGCACTTTATAAAGACTGCCTTCTGTATAATAATTTAACAACCTATGACATCTTTTCAGATCTTGATCTTTATCAGCTGAAGCCATCTACAAATAAGATTTTTGTATCATGTATATTTATAATGACATGTGTAACATATAAACTGCAAAAACGTAGGTGTGTCAGTAAGGCATGAAACACTAGTCTTTATTATATAATGACCAAATTCCACATGTTATGTCCAGAAATTTAAATGTGCCCTTAATTATTTTTATCAAATTAATACAACAATAAAAAGACAATCCAGTGATCAAGTACAACATGTTGTACATGTAAGTGTTATACATAATTGAAATATATATATAGATTACAAAGGTGGTGCAAAACAATGTTTTTGGTTTAAATTGAATAAAAACTATTTATGAAACAATTTTCTGTATGGGTTTGTACAGGAAAGCCCAGGATCAAAGCAACAAAATGTTGAAATGTTCTGACCTAGACTTAGACCAGCAAATCTGCTAACTTCTACTATGTGTAGTACATGAAGAGTGATTTAGCCAAATTGGAAAAGGATATCACAGAAAAGCACCATAATCTAATTGTTCTTCAATCTTTACAGGTATACAAAATTAAACCCATGGCTTACAAATGACAATGAATGTAATTCTGTGCTATGTTTTCAGGAAGTACCTCTAATTATAAAGGGCATTATGCCATTCTTTATGTAGAGAGGCTGAATTTTATTGATACAATGATCAAGAAAATTTGCCTGTTTTTTTTATGGTTTATAACTAACTTTTGTACATATATTGTGAAAACATAAAAGCAGTTCAGGGAATTTATATATTAAAGTAAATAAAAGATACTTTTTTTACACACTGAAACTACAAATGTACTTTATTGACTTTTTTGAAAGCTCAAACAAGGCCATACCAAACTTCGTCAACTTGCACTTTTTTTCATGTTCATCTACATTTTTGAGTCTTAGTGAGTTTACATGATTATTTTTTAATAACATGCAACATGTGCAATACTTATACATGTATTCATTTTATGTCAATCAGAATCAGGTTCAGTTATTTTGTGTATGTGTGTGATTTTGGGGGAGGAGTGGGGAGGTTGGACTACTTATGAAAAAGTTACTCGGTTATAAATTATATTCTTTATATATTGGATTTTTTTTTCAGATAGAGTGTGTTCTTTTTTCGATCATGCTGATAAGTGATTAGTTTTAAACAAAAGAAATGAAACTCTTCATTTAACAAAACAAAAAAGGGTCTACTTACATTGTTTTCTGTGGTTACAAATTCCAAAAAGTTGTTTCTAATTAGAAAATTTAATGATTTTTTAAATCGTGTATTTCATTAAGGTATAGAAATAATGTACTTGCCGTTTGGTTGTAAAGATTGTAATTAGTGCGTAAATTGCGGTTTAAGTGGACTGAAATGGATGTCTATCAATTTGGATGAATCAAACATACATCTTCTGATTTTCTCCAAAATTGGCATATTGATTCATAAAGAATTGATCAATATGTGTGCAAAATTTCATTTCCGCCCTTCCAGACAAATTCCCAGAATAAAACCCCAAAGTTCGTGGAGTCTGCTTCAATACTGGCTCTATTTTTAGAAATGAAATCGAATTTACCTATATACATATGAAAAAGAAAGGAAATGGGGTAAATGTCAAGGAGACGTCATGATTACAACTTAGAGTCAGAGGCCCATTCAGGTAATCGTAATTTGATAGTTTGTCTGTAGTTTATGGTATTATTGTATTGTATTGTATTAAACAGTAAACATTCGACTAACATTCGAAATAAATAATTAGTATGAAAAAGAAAGGAAATGGGGTAAATGTCAAGGAGACAACATCCCATATCCAGGTTAAAATGACCAAAAACAAAGCATCTAGGGGTCACCGTACGGTCTTCAACACAGTGAGGAACCTCACACCATATAGCAAGCCCTAAATGGCCCCAAAAGGGTAAAAAAGTGGATAAATCAATGGAAACAAACCACATCCAATAACCCAAATATCAAGAAACTAAAATTTTATAAGAAGACACTAACAAGCCAATCACCAATATATTCCTGACTTGGGACAGGCGCAAAAATTGCAGAGATACAGAAATCTGGAAACATTCCTATTAATTTCATATAATTTTACCATAATGGGGTACATTGATCCCTGTGAGTGCCTTGGCAGTGGTTATTATCAACATTTGCCCCCAAATAATGAACACAATGGAAAATACCACCCTTACTTATACCTTGGTAACGGGATTATTTAGGCGGGATATCATTTTGGACATCTTTGAAATCAATTATTTCATATTTTCAAATTAATCCTTTGGCTATCTTTTAATACACAAATTGTGTCCGCCCCTGGTAATTTTTTGCCTTTTAATAATATTTTATTGTTGCCAGGTTAATTTTAGTATAGTTGCAGTGAAGACATTTGACATCAACTATAAACAATTGAATGTGCAATAGCAGACAAATTGTTAACTTTTATTTTGTAAATGTTTTTGTTTTACTAAATGCACAGTTCCTTTGTGATTTACATATATACCCGAACAAGCTTAATATCCAGCCGTTACTATAGGTGATTTAAAAAAAAATGAACCTTTTACATAATTTCTGAATAAATCTAACAATAATTAAGCCGAAAAGGTGGTTGTAAGTTTAACAAATTAAACACATTCACAGTAATAAGCATGTAAAATTTCGTGAAGATATCTTGAACAGTTTTGAAATTATTTAGAAAAAACATGCCAATTTTGTCAGGAGTGTGACGCTTTGAGCGTGACAAATAAATTTTTTAAATTTTTCAATGCTGTTGTACAAAAAGTTACATGATCTTGTGGTGTTCAATCGTATTTTAACAGTTTTACGCATGCTTTGACATTAATATTTACATAGTTCCATCTAAATATTTACACTGACCATTATTTGAAAGGTGTGTGTCCTAAATCAAGATGGTTAAAATATGTCCTAAATCAAGATGGTTAAAATAAGCAATTTTCTGAAGTAAAGCCTCATTATCATTTCTTAACAGAGTGTATCAATGTCTGGACCAGAGTTAATTTTGTATTGGTACTTAAGCATTATAAAAAAGCTGTTTTTGTCATCTGAAGTTAGGGATTTTCTGGTTTTAATTGCCATCAAAGATAGTTACCCAAAAATGTCAGGAGTGTGACAAATGCTTTTAACAGCATGGCATTCTTAAATGTACTAAATACATGTGTCCTGAAAGGTTCTATGGTAAACTTATAAAGAAAAACAAAACAAAGTGCAATGATACCTTAAATAGTACAATATGAGCAAAATTGTGATGTCAGGAGTGTGACACCAAATACTTGGGCTTATTCCTATATCATTTATTCATTTGTTCTCAAGTTTTTGATCAAGGTACAACAATAGCCACATGCCTTTGACAATGTTAAATGCAAAATCAAATATTAAAATGGAAGGAATAAGGGTAATAAGACCAAAAACTAAGAACATATGAGAATTATTATTGAAAAATGTGTCAAAAAACAATAAAATTTCTTTTATAATACAAGGAAATGACCTTCTTAAATTTTAAATGGTAAGAAGGGTATTGCCCTATTCACTGAATGTCTTTTCTCATATCTAAATTAAGGTACATTGTATCACATAACATTTTATTTCCATAAAATATGTATGTCACACTCCTTACAAGTTTCTTGTTCTGGTACCATTTTCCTTTAATAACATTTTTCCTCAATTTATCTACCTTTATCAAAATATCTTCAAATCTGATTTTTGTTTGCCATTTCTGTTGATGAAATCCAATTTCAAGAGAATTCTACTGTTTAGCTTTTGTTATTTATGTAACCATTTCAAAATCATTTTCTCCAAATTTGTGCTCTATTTTGATTTATTTTTGCCTATGTACATTGTAGACAGTTTTATGCTAATGTTGATAGAATGAGAAAATATAGCTTTCTTCATGCATAGTATCCTATTTTCAGAATCTTTCATTATGTTTATTGCCTTTTAAAAAGTATTGTAAGGAGTGTGACACATGAAGTATACACACATTATCATAAACTTTTCATGGTTAGGTGTTTTTCAGACAATTAATACCAACCCAATTTATCAGCTGTGTTTTGTACCTTAACTAAATGATGTAAAAGGTATAACTTTATTTGGTAGTTTATGAAAATTAAAGCTTTTTCCTGTATTTAGATATTTGCCGAGGGTAAGAAATGGCAGCGAATTCTTTTGACAACATTTTATGTAAGATTTTGTGGTTTATATGTTTTATATAAGTAAAACTTTCCTAGCTTTGGACATAAATGTAACAGGGTTCAATAAATACTTACATTCTTAGAGCTAAAAACAATGAAACTCAAATGTCACACTCCTTACTTTCATTTTTTAGTGATAAAACAACAATGTAAAAGCAGATTTTGACTGAAATATTTGAATTCTTCAATATATTTCCATACATTGCCATGAATAGTCATAACTACAATAGATATTGCTATGGATTCATCAAATCTTATTCTAAATAACTGGTAAAGTTCTAAATGTGACTGTTGTACTCCTGACAAAACTAGAGGCTCTCAAGAGCCTGACACTATAGCTCACCTGGTGACTGGCATTAACTGCAGCCTAAATTACTCATTTTCTAGAAGTTTCAAAGGAGAAAATCTTTGAACATGTTTTCCCCATAGAGTCCAATTTTAAACAATGGTCCCCGCTGGCGGCCATCTTGGATGCGGTGCAGACTTGTCAGACATAATTTTTTAAGAAGACCATTAAAGGCCTATTGTGACCAAGTTTGATTCCAACTGACCAAGTAGTTTCAGAGAAGAATGTCTTTGAATGTGTTTTTCCCATAGGGTCCAATGTTAAACTGTCCCCAGCTGGCGGCCATCTTGGAATACATGCAGACTTACCAGACACATTCTTCGATAGGTACCCACTATGGACAGTTGTCACCAAGTATGGTTCCAATTGGGCAAGTAGATTCAGCAGTTTCCACNCCCACTATCCATTACAACCCATTTCAGGCCATCATTCAAGAAAAAATTTGGGCAGGGGTTCCCCTTATAATTCAGATAATGCATATTGCTGAAATCAAAACATTCCAAGTCCCCGTTTCCATAAAAAAAATTTGGCAGGGTTTCCCTTTATATTCTAGTTTAAACATATTTCTTATATTGTGTAGAAAACTATGAAGCACAATGCGACAATCAAGCTTACATTGTAAGTTATACAGTTGAACTTCAGTCTCTCAAACTTTGGTAGCTGGAACACCATCAATATCTTGATCTGTATTTAAAAGTCTGATCATTTTAACTATATTTCTTTGTTTGGCTTTTTTGACAAAAACATTCTTGATAAGGACCACTTTCGACACCAGTTTTGAAGCCAAAACATTATTTTGTAAATGGCGGGCAAGGACCATTTTCAACATCAGTTTTAAAGTCACAACATCAATATCTATTTGGAAACCAAATTTCATTGAAATTGGACAATGCTGAATTTTCCCGCCTTTTCTAACTGCCATTTTGAAAATGCCGTTCAACGAACAATTTTCAACATCAGTTTTTGAAGTTGCGACATCAATACCTATTTGGAAACCAAATTTCATTGAAATCGTAAAATGTTGAATTTTCCCGCCTTTTTTGGCCCCATTTTGAAAATGGCATTCGAAGAACAATTTTTAACACCTGTTTTGAAGTTGCGACATCAATACCTATTTGGAAAACGAATTTCATTGAAATCAGACAACGTTGATTTTTCCCGCCTTTCTTGGCAGCCATTTTGAAAATGGCGGTCAATAATCAATTTTCCACATTGGTTTTGAAGTCGCAACATCAATATCTATTTGGAAACCAAATTTTATTGAAATTGAACAATGTCGAATTTTCCCGCCTTTTTTTTTGGTGCCATTTTTAAAATGGCGGTAAAAGAACGATTTTCAACACCACTTTTGAAGTCAGCACAGCATAGCAAATATTTTATCAATTTACACTTAACCTTCATCTTCTATAGTTTTGGAAATAAAAGATGAAAAATATGAAAATTTTGAAAATTCTGTGAAAAAAGGGCAGTGACTCCTACAAAGGTTTTTGGATTTTCTCCAAAATTTCAGGGTGGGTAGATCTTGATATGCTGAACATTTTTGCAATTTAAAGTTGACCTCTATCTGCTATAGTTTCTTTGATAAAAAATAAAATATATTAAAATTTTGAAAAATTTCTGGAAAAAGGGGAATAACTCCAAAACCGGTCATCAGATTTTCTTCAAAATTGCAGGGCGGGAAGATCTTGCCATGCTGATCACTTTTACTTGCGTAAGATTTTGGATATCTGTAACGGTTTTCGAGTTATTTGCCAATAAGAGCAATTTACCCCTATGTGCTATTTTTAGTAACAGCAGCCATGTTGTTTGGTCCTCGGACTAATCGAACACAATTTTGAATCTAGATACCCTGGTAATGATTCAGACCAAGTTTGGTTAAGATTGGCCTAGTGGTTTCAGAGGAGAAGATTTTTGAAAAAGTTTACGACGGACGGACGACGACGACGGACGCCAAGTGATGGCAATAGCTCACATGGCCTTTTAGGCCAGGTGAGCTAAAAAGGAGTTAAGAAATTGAAAAAGATAAATTATTCAGTAATTTACAACTGTGAGTATGATTTGAAATTTCTCTCCATGTTACAATCATGGTCAAATACTACTTAAAAGAATAATTTTCAGTTATTTTTCAGGTTATGAAGCTGTTTTAAATGTGGTCAGGAGTGTGACAAATTCCACTGTTTAGAATGGTCTTTTTCAAATAAGAAATACAAAAAGGATTTTGCATAAATTGAGTTACTTATTTTTGTGACCTGTTGAAGTGACATAAGGCTTTCAAATACAAGTATTTTGCTGAAAATCTTGAGCTCTTGGTGTTAGAAAAAAAACTTTTATCACTACAGCTGAAATTTTTTCAAGAAAAAGGGCCTTTAAAGTGTATTTTATTAAAAGTTTTGCGATGAAATATGGATAACTTAGTATCAAAATGTTCCTTATTGCCATGGCAACAAATGAAAATTTATCAAGAAGTGTTTCTTGCTGTTGTTTACCTTCAGAAAATACTTGAAAGCTACATGTTTTTTGTCAAAATTTCATGAAATGTGTATTTAAACAAGAGGCACTCAAAGAGCCTGTATCGCTCACCTCGGCCTTGGTGAGCAACAACTCGTGCATTAAGTGCTCAACAATTTCTGTGAATTTCAGACTTGCTGATCATTTTTGCTTTTACAGTTTCTCTGTTATTGTTTCAAGATATCGGCTTAAAAAGCCAAAATTGTCAAAATTTAAGTTCAACCTAAAGACCATCCATGCCACTTTTCCTTTAAATTGGCTTACTGGTTAGCTTTTTTCCTATAGGTTTCTATGTTAAACTATGTCCGCTGATGGTGACCATCTTAGACAGAGGTTTGGGTCAACAAACCCTAGAACCTTAATGAATATAATTTTGAATCCTGATGATTTATCAGTGTTCTACACCAAATGTCATTGCACTGGCATCACTGGTTCTGTAGAAAAAGATTTCTAAATATTTAATTAATTTTCCCCTTTTGGGCCCCTTTATGGCCCTCCCCTCGGATTGTAAAACTGTCGGACAAAATTTTGAAATATAATCATCCAAGGAACAATCCAGCAAAGTTTGGTTTAAATTGGCCCAATAGTTTCAGAGAAAACATTTCACACCTGATTTTCCTTTGAATCCTATGTAAACTTTGGACCCATGGTCCTCGGACCCCATGGACCCTAAAACCTCCATGGATATAATTTTGAATAGTGTTCTACACCAAATATCACTGCTATGACATCACTGGTTCTGAAGAAAAATATTTTGAATATTTAATTAATTTTCCCCTTTTGGGCCTCATTGCGGCCCCTCCCCTGGGAGGGTCAAACCCTCAGATAACATGTTGAAAGGAAATCATCCAGGGAACAATCCAGCAAAGTTTGGTTTAAATTTGCCCAATAGTTTCAGAGAAAACATTTCACATGTGATTTTCCATTGAATCCTATGTAAACTTTGGACCCATGGTCCTCGGACCCCATGAATCCTAGAACCTCCATGGATACAATTTTGGATCCTCATGATTTATCAGTGTTCTACACCAAATATCATTGCTATGGCATTTTTGGTTCTGAAGAAGAAGATTTTTAAATATTTAATTAATTTTCCCCTATTTGGCCCCTTTGTGGCCCCTCCTCTTAGAGGATCAAACTGTCTGATACAATTCTGAAAGGGTACCATCAATGGACCATTGTGACAAAGTTTGGTTCAAATTGGCCCAGCGGTATCAAAGGAGAAGATCTTTGAATGAAAAGCTAACGACGGACGGACGGACGACGACGACGGACGCCAAGTGATGGCAAAAGCTCACCCTAAAAGTAAGATTTACTCTTTGTGTCATTTCTGAATACATTTTGTATTTCAACCTTCTAGATTAAGAAAATATAAAGTTTTAGAAAAATAATAAGACATAAATTGTTATGTTTTGGCAACGATAAAATTTCACCTTGCTCGTCACACTTTGGCTTCATTTTTTTTTAAATCACCCCTATGCACCATCAACAGACAGCGCATTTTTAAAATATGGCTGATGAAGTAGATGCCCACCTCATTAGCACATTTAGAAGGGAGATAATTTCACACAATGACTTTTCGGACTTAGAAGAACATACAAATAGGACAAAATCATCTGTGGATGCTGGTTTTTACCACTGTACAGTAAGTAAGTAAACTTTATACAATTATTGACTTTAAATTTCGGTCTACTCATGACTATACGGACATGGTCAAGACTGGTTGACCGAGGACGAAAGCCAAGGTTAACCAATCCTTTACGAGGTCCATATAGTCATGAGTAGACCAAAATTAAAAGTCAATAAATGCTTTATTAGATGTTATAAGGAATTACGGCTTTTTTTAATGAACAACATGAACAACATTTTTTGCTTTTTTTTATTTTGTCCTCGGACAGCAAGTAAAAAAAAGAAATCTTATTACCGTAAAACAGTATATTTTTATTATATATTCAACAAAATCATATTTTTTCTTAATTTCTTTGTAGAAAACGCGGGTTTATACCAGGGGTAATGACGATCAAACTTCTTTTCACTACTTGCTTGTCACATATATTTTAACTTTTCTTTGTTCTCATTTGAAACTTTGACAACATAAAAACGACTTCAACTTCAATGCCGAGAATTTTGATTCCCTTCACAATTTTTGCTTGTAAATATGAACGTAGTTTTTCAAGTATTGTTTAAATCCCTTTCTATTATAATTCTTAAGATTGTGTGTTTGCCAATCGTATCGTAACGTTCATCCTTGTGTTTGTAACAGATGTCACTCTAACGAATGTTAGTACAACCATTGTACTACAATGCATAATTTGATTGGTTGTATGGTTATGAAATGACGTCCGATTGGTCAAGTAAAAATCCCGAGTAGACCTCGCGTGAGGTCTACTCACTCTGAAGTACAAGCAAGGAAATGCTGTCTCAGCCAATCAGCAAAATGCAAAATTCCTTATCATTTATTAATATTAATACAAATGTATATAGATATGTACCCAAAACAATGATCTACACTAACACTAGCCCCCTAAGCTGAGGCTAGTTAAAGGACTAGTAGTTTTAGTCCATTGGTAGTCCTTTAGAATGTTTAGGCTAGCAAAAATTATGAAAATTTGACACATATTTGAGGCCAGAAAAATCACTGTGTGACTGTAAACCCAGTTGATCATGTATTGATGTTCAAGGTTTATGTCAGTGTATGTATCAAATCATTAAAATGATGTATGAGTAAGTACGAGTGAGAAATATGTGTGAAATGTATGAGTGAAAGTTAATTGTGCAAGAAGAAATACCTCTGTAAATTTATATATCCATATGGATCCAGTAATTGGAAATAAAATATTCTTATTTTTATCAATATGTAGTATTTTGATTAATAAGGGCATGTACTGTCGTACTCGTAGCATATTGTAAGGGTACGATTAAGTTTATGTCAACCCCTGCTGTAAGTTCAAAGAAAAACTTATGTGGCATTTCATGTTTGCATCCTGCCATAGGTTGCACCTGTTGTATTATCTGGAAAAAAACAGTCTGTTTTTGTTGCTCATCATCGACATTGGTGCTGGCAGAGGGTTTTCAGTGTTCTAGCCAGGATTTGAAAAGGGCATGGCGCCAATCACAAAAAGGGCACTTTAACAGCGTAAATCAAATATGAAAAAATGCACTTTGATAGGTAAATTGCGTTTTTAAATGTATGCACAAGTACTGAAGCATTGAACTGTTGAGACTTTTATTCATTTTAATATGACCTTCTCTCACTCTGTTTTATGTCCCCATTATAATAATCAATAAGATTCCTTTTTTTTCTTTAATTTCTAGAATCATGAAAAGTGGTAGGATGGCAAAATAAATATTCAATAGATAAGTTGACTGAATAAGTAGTATAATTTATTTTAAAGTTCAAATATATTCAAAAAATGTATGTGAAAATAGCCTTATATATTATTTCAGACAGTTACTTAAAAAATTTGCAGAACATTCCATTAAATTGGCGTATTTCATGGTAAAGAATAAAATCTTATGGCCAAAATTTGTAAAATTGAGAATAATGCAAGGGAGGTAATTAATGAAGTTTTCCAAAAATGGTCGTATGTTGCTTGCTGGTAAATCATTGTAAATGTTGACTGATTGCTAAATAAACAACACCTGTCCTAATGACTGCCCCAATCAGATCTAATTAATCATTCTAATTAACTTGTTTATCTGTCATAAAGCTGTCTGTGTTGATCGACATAAAATCAATAACCAGATATATATATATCGGATAATTTTCAGTTTCACAAACTACATTTTTGGGCTTTTTTCCCTGGTGAGTTACATCAAAAATTCGAGCAAAACGACACTGGCACCACAACCAAAAGGGCAGACATGGTGAAAAGGGCACTGGAGCCATGAAAAAAGGGGCTGGTATTGGGCCAGACGTTTTAAGTCTACCGACAACACTGGTTTGTTACGAAAAAAAATTAAAGCTCCAACCCAGTGGGTTGGATCTTTATTTTTTTTTCGTAACAAACCCCTGTGGTGCTGGTCGACAGTCATCACAGTTGCACCCACAAGTGCTCACATTCAGGGAGGTAGTCAGCATGCATAGTATGCGTTAGGGTAGCTGCTGAAATGATTTTATCGCCTTTAAAGTTGACTCTAAAAGCAACGCAACCTATACCTTGGTCTCAGCTGTTTAAACGAAAGAACTATTTAAAGAATGCACAGATCTTCTACTCAGCCAAGACAAACCCTTTATTGACGTGTACTACGTCATCAGTTTTAGTGAAAAATCTCTGCCGGGTGTTACATTTTACAGATTGGATCAAACAAGTACTCGATCAAAACGCTTTAGGAGTAACCTAGCACAATTTCCGTGTTTCTCGCAGAACGCTCGGGTCGAAAGTCGCGAAAGCCGGGAGACATTGTTTTGGGGCTCAATGAAAATTAAAGTCACCCTCATATAAAGAATTTACTCACTTACTTACATAGGGATGACATAGTGATCCAAATTTCCATAGGTGTCGGCGTCGTCGAAGTCGTCGTCAATATTTATTTAACCATGTGGTTAAAGTTTTCTAAACACCAATATCGTCATATATTCAC
>MJUU01029583.1:179162-193560 GCA_002080025.1 Modiolus philippinarum | reverse complement strand
CTGACAAGCCCCGTTTAAACTAATGTTAAATTGGCAAAGTTTAAAATGAAATTGTGAAAAACCATGAACAATGATATACACAATTTCAAAGCAGTTACAATAAATGATATGTAAGGTACAAGATCCGAAAATCGCAAAACCGTATGTTTTATAGTTCATTTTAAATGATTTTGTAAACTCACCAGGTATCGAAACAAATAAGTGTCATAGATTAATCTTAATTTGATGTATATGAGGCCATTTGCTACATTGCATACTGTTAACCTGTGACCTGGACACAATATCCACACCTGTCATACCTGTGGATCACTTACATATCAAAATCAGCGGTGTTCTTTTGATGTAAAAAAAATATATAGATGTGAGAAAACAAGGCAAAAGAACAACAACAACAAAAAAGAGAACAAAATAAACAAAACAAAACAAAAATAAATTTAAAAAATATAATAAAAATAACACAAAAAAGACAAAAAGACAAAAAACAAAACAAAACAAAACAAAAAACCCAGAAAATTTGCTTTTTATAAACAATATGTATTTCATCAAGTATCTCGGTATTCGAAATAAACATTTTGATAAAAACAAGTCTTTTGTGTGTTCTTGCAAATTCGTATAGCGAGATCCTTGAATACACATTTCTAAATCACTAATTTTGTTTTCATGATACAAAATTAAAATGTGTAGTAAATCAGGCATGAAAAATCAATATAAATACATAAAACAAGGTAATAATAAAAGTCTTGAAAATAACCGGCTTTTAATCCAAGCATTTTATAATTTGAGATTTTATTGAAAGTTAATATTCAATCAATGCAGGTTACTGTTACAAATGTCATCTACTCAATAACACCTGTACATGTATTTTGATATACCTGTATATCGATACACCTGTATTTTGAAGGTACATATTTTGCAAACTGCAAGACCAAGACAAGACAATTGGGTAAGGTAACCCTCTCAGGTAATTTGCAATCAGGTTACCTGTTTGTCATCTCATGTTTTTATTAAATTAGAATTAGAACAAATTGGGTTAATAAATTGTTTTGTACGTATTTCACAAAAACAGAAAATGAATGAATAAATAACAACAAATCGTAAAAATAGAAAAATAAATAATAATAATAATAAAAAATAAAATAATTAATTAAAAAGAAGGAATATCTTTTATTTGAAATTAATATCTAAAACAATAATTTACAATAGGCCCGAATTATCAAAACTGTAAACTTCTGAACCAGCACGGATTTTGAAGGAGAAAATCGCATTCACATGTTTACTTTAAAACTGGTTTGACAAAACGGCTTCATAGATCGGCAAGCCATTTCCTGTATTTAAAGTTAAAACATGAAATTTCAATATGTTAAAAGAATTATTGTAAAATTGTAAGTGGTTTCAAAGATATGAAATTTTTAAAATGACCAATTTTACATATTAATGCACTAGCATTATCGACCGGAACTCACCAGTAAGTGATAAGGGGAGCTAACTGTGCGTTATGAAACAGTCCCATTGCAAAAGTTTTTGATTCGAAGTTTGGTTTACATTCCAGGAACTCTCAAAAACCAGTTATTTTTTGGAATTCTACCTAGCAACTATAACTTTATCTGTTCCTTTTATTTATAATGGTAATTTTCAAAAGTCAAATTGCAAAAATCTTGATTCTTTTTCTGGTAAATTTCCTGAATCTCTCAAAGACCTGTTACATTTTGAAATTCTACCTAGCAACCATATCTTTTTTCAATTTCTTACAATTATAATGACCATTTTCAAAATTCAAATAGAAAAAGTCTTAGATTTTTATTTTGGTACATGTTCTGCAACTCTCAAAGATCTGTTATGTATTGGAATTCTACCCATAGCAACTATATCTTCAAGACTTCCTTACAGTATTAATAATTATTTTCAATAGTGAAATTTCCAAAATCCTGGATTCAAATTGTGGTAAATTTCATGAAACTCTAAAAGACACGTGATATTCCGGAAATTTATTATCAACCAACTTTTTGCAAACATTCCATTGAAAACAGTCACTGTACAAAAATTTTTGATTCCAATATTAGTATTAACTATCAAAGAACAGTTATTTCTAGAAATGCAACCCAGCGACCTAGGCCAAATTATGAAAATGTACTCAGCGGGCGAGACATTAGGTTCCGTGTTTTTAAAGTCCTTTAAAGGCTTTTTAAAAATCTTTGTTTTTCTTATAAATGTTGTTTCTATCTCAAAATTCAAATCTGTTGATAGCTTAGAACTGCTGCTGATTTATACTACCAAGCCTTTATGACAAAGGAACGTATACGGCCCTCGCATGTTCTTACAAGAAACATCTGTTTTGGTTTTTTTACCCCCGAGGGAACCCCGGGTATAGAAATGGGACCTAGTATCTCCGGCTTGCGGGGTATGACCCCTCCTAAACGGGGCTGGCCCCGAGGGAACCCAGAATATAGAAATAGGACCCGGTATCATCAGTTCCAGGCTGCGGGGTACAACCCCTCCAAAACTGGATGTCCGTGGTTGTGCGGGATGAATAAATACACAACCCATCTTTCGGATGGGATGTGACTCAGGTCCACGTGTAGGAAGAAATGCCCCTTGTAGCAAGCTCTTTTTTGAGTGGTCCGTGGGTGATTGGCTACAAGGTTTCGATTTCACGGCCCTACTTTTCTATTTGCAGTCAGAATTTCCCGTCCCATGACCCTTTCCATACCGCAAAGTGATTATTTATTAACAAACTCGTCTTGATGTAGCTGAAATATTGCTCAATATACATAAAAAACAATATTCAATCGATATTCAATTAATCTTTTTTCACACCCTATGTATTGTGAGTAAAGTTATTTTCAAATGAAAAAAAAATACCTATTTTATATTGAACTTGGAAATGTTGGTTGTTTTGAAAAGCTGTATGCTCGGTTGGGTAACGTTAAACATTCATGAATGTGAAACGCTTGCATACGTTGATCTCACCAATCATAGGAAAGCTTGGAATACGTTTGAATGTGCTAAAGTGTGCTGGAAAATTATAAAATAAGTACACAAAGATAAAATTTAAAACAGAAAAATAATAAAATTCTTTATTTTCAAAGTTTCCCTTTTTAAGGGTTCCCTATATCAGATCTTATGACATTTGACCATGATGCAAGTTAGTTAGCTATGGAATAGCCTAGCTATATAGATAGTTCTTGAGGGAGGTGAGGAGTACGCTTGCGCAGAAGACTATTGACCAATAGGAATTTCAGATTCTCCAAAATCGAAATGGCGTCCAGTTTCGTCCTGGTAAAACGGGGCGGGGTTTAATTTTTCTGTTTCCTTGTGGAAGTTGAAATGAATTATAAACATTTACTATAGGTGGTACTGGGAACAGGTTTGTAGAGGGTGATGGGATTGGTATTGCAATATCGCTTAGCAAGATTTATAAATATAGATATGATAAAAAGAATAATAAATTTAAAACTAAAGATGAGGTATTGTGCAATAATCAATAATAGGTCATAATATACAAATACTATAAAAGACTTTTCAATTGTGTTTAACAAAGCGTGATTGTAGTTTCTGGAGATACTTAGGCAATGGAGAACGAAAGGTGGAAAGAGATAGAATTGTGTTTTTTGCGGAAGAATGAAGGGCTACCGGTGTTTATATTTGTGTGTGCTGTAAAAGGTTTATGTTTTGAAGCCAAGTACACGAGAAAGAATTTAATGCAAAAGATGAGAGGTTGAAAGAAATGTTAAAAGGAGAGAAGCATATTGTGTGTAAAACGTGTAACTCTTATGTGTGTAAGGAGGCTATACCTCCTCAAGCAATGAGAAATGGATTAAGCTCCTTTTGAAGAATTAAATACACTAGAACAACATTTAATTTCTCCAGTTTTACCATTTTACAAAATTGTGATTTTACCTAAGATTGATCAGCGAGCTGTACATGGTCTAGTTGTGTATGTGGAATCCGACATGACAAAAATAACGAAAAATATTGATTTGAGTATACAAATACATCATGAGCCACCACACCCTTGTCAATCAAACTCGCAATTTTCTATCCATTCGTATCGTTTTTATTTCATAAATTTATATCATCCACTTATGTTTATAAAGTCCCCTCGTGTTTTCTAGTTTTGACTAGTTTTTATAATTTATTGGTATTATAAATGTCGGATTAGATTTGAGTTAATCAAGTAGTTTAAACCAGAGTATAGGAAACTGTGTACCTGAAATATCTGTTTTATGGTCATAACTATAGGCTGTGAAATGTTTTTGCAGGGAAAATGTGAAGCAAATTACATGTTCCCTAACTTTTTAACATACTAGTATTGTCTTTCGCTGGGATAACATTTATGTATAAAAAGAAAACAAAAGATTCATTTCGTCTTAACTTCATTTAATTTTTACAGTTTAGGCTTAAAATTGATTTTTGAAGTTTCCTTTAAAGAATTGACTATAAAGGTTAGCAATTTACAGTTCTTAATACCCAAAAAGGACTTCATTGTGGAAGTGCAAAAATCTAAAATCACGTAAAAACAAAATGCAAACTGTTGAATAAAGACAAAAGACAGAGAAAAACATTTATGAAAAGTAAAACACACGAACTACCCAAATGAAATTTACAGTGAATGTTTAGATTTTGCAGCAGTTTATTAGTGAAATGAAGCTAATTTTAAGTCGCATCAACATTTTCAAACATTTCAAAATTACAGGAACTGACATCATCATTTCGATACGCCATGGTCTCCTTTCTCCAAACATGTTTAATGCAGGTGTGTGTTATTCCGTCAACCCAAAATGGTGAAAATCATCTCTTAGGCACCCAGCTAGGGGCGGATCAAGGATTTTAGAAAGAGGACCTGGCGTTATTCATAACTAATGTTGAAAATTTGTTTAACTATTTTTTCTTTTAGAATCCTATAAATATTTCATTTTAACGTACAATACATATCGGATATACGGGTAGTTTATTACAGAATTCCTACATTTTTTGTTATTTGTCGGTGAAAGGGGGCGTATGGCCCTACGCCCCCTTCAAATCAGCCCCTGGCACCCTACTATACCAACGACTTATTATACCCCCGCAAACAAAGTTTAGGGGTATATAGGAATCACCCTGTTCGCCTGTCTGTCTGTCTGTCTGTCCTACGGTCTGTTTGTTTGTCTGTCCGTCCGTCCATATACCTTGTCAGCACATGTTCTCCTAAAAAGCTGCTTGGAATTCGATGAAATGTTACAAAGTTGTAGTACACCACCTGAAGATGTGCATGAAGTAATATGGTTGCTGCCCGAAATTTCGAGGGGAGATAATTCGTCTTCGAATATTTTCTGGAAAAAGGGAAGAACGAACCTAGTCAGCGCATGCCCTCTAAAACAGGTGCTTGGATTTAAATGAAAAGTTACACAGTTGTAGTATACCATATGAAAATGTGCATGAAGTAATGTGATTACCACCTGAAATTTTTAAGGGGAGATAATTTGTCTTTGAATATTTTCTTGTAAAAAGGGGGCTAACCTTGTCAGCGCATAATCTCCTAAACGACTGCTTGGATTTTGATGAAAGGATACAGTTGTAGTACACCACCTGAAGATCAGCATGAAATAACATATGGTTGCCGCCTGAAATTTGAAAGCCAAGGAGGCCATTCGTCTTTGAGTATTCTCTTGAAAAACGGGGAGGAACCTTGTCAGCGCGTGTTCTTTCAAACGGATGGTTGGATTTTGATAAAATGTCACAAAGTTTTAGTATATTGCCTGCATTGAGATGTTGTAGTAACATGGTTGCTGTCTGAAATTTTAAAGGGGACATTAATTTTTTTGTCTCTGAATATTTTCTGGAAAAGGGGGGATGTATATCATTGTGGCCACACTTGTACTGTGTCCACAACTGTATTGTGTCCACACTTGTAATCTGTCGAAAACTGTATTGTGTCCACACAGTGACACACACTTCAATTTGCACTTGCCATATTGATTCAAGGTTCAATGAACAGGGGGTATAACTGGCTTCCATTCGGCGACAGCTCTAGTTTATATAGGAAAACGTTAGTTAGAAGTCCTCGTTTTTGTTACAAAATTCTATGAGCTTAAGATCAATAGTTTTCAAGTTCAATTTCTTTTTCAGACATAGAGTGATATGCGTTATGAATCTCGCTTAACTATTATTTAATGCACTGTTCAGAGGGAATTTATTTAGTGAAAGGGGCACAATGGAGGACTCTATCCCGAATTCCCCCCGTTTAATTTACGGACCGGAAAATATTCCACATAGACTGCTAAACAACATCCATTTCCATTTCATGAATCTGCTAGGACATTGGCGAATAAAAAGGGGGAGTTCCGGGGGGGGGTTCGAACCACTCCTTTTCTTGATTTGTTTTTAATTTCGAACAGAATTAAGGGAAAATCACTGTGGAAAAATGGGAAAAATTAACAAAAATGGTAAAACATCTGCAACACATGATTTTATTTAGATATAAAGGCATTCTTGAGATCTTCCCGTTCATTGCATACTAGTTAAGCGCCAGAAAATGATGAGCAAAGAATTTTGTTTTGATATGAAGTCATCTTGGGATAAAATATTTCTGTCTTACTTTCTGTTCAGTTGATTAGGAATTATTTATTTATAGATTAAAAGTATGCCAATTTTTTTCCCTGTTATTTTATTATCTATAACTGCATACTATGATATTGCACAACACAGGTAAATACATACAACTGTGTATTGGATTTCACAACTTTAAAGCAATAACACAGCTGATCGAATATACTAAAAATAAACAAGCCCCATATAAAAACACCGACAAGGCGACACGCAATGCCATAGCCACTAACAGGCCTCAAGATGACAGAAATCTCCAAACTACCAGTCAGCGAAGCAATCAGGTTGTGCCGAGATACCACAACTATAGAAACAATAATTGAACTGACAAAGCACCCAGACCCTAGAGTTAGACAGAAAGCTTTGAAGGTAAGAAATTTATTAAGACTGAAAAATATAGAGTTAATTTGCATATTCGAAATTTTTTATTGCCCAACAAATATGATATCAGTGTAAATTTTTTTGTATTATTCGGGTATCGGTATAGTTGTGTTAACTCCTTTTTCCCGGATTTTGTTTCGATTCTTTAAAGCAAAAAATTGGAGAGTTTCAATTGGGAAATTAATTAGATCCATCAAGTTATTTTGATAAATAACATGCAAATTTCAAAATAAAATTACAAGTGTATTTGTAACACCGTGAAATATGTTCCAAATAATTATAGATTATTACAAGGCATTTTTCATATCACACCCTTTATCAGCACAACCTTGGTCGTAATATCAGGGCTCGAGGGATGATTTTATGACCAAGGACTGATGAAGGATGTGATATGAAATGACATGTAATTATATTTTTATCATATACTTCAACTATAAAAGAAATTTTCGGCTGAAAAATATAATCATACTTATAAAATGCAGTATTAGTATTTATTATTTGACGATAGCATGTGCAATGTTTATTACACGAACTTGTGTGTGATAAAGCCGTTCCGAGAAGTGACGGAAAGACATGCGATAAATATCACTGTTGATAACGATGTCATATCAGCCTGCTTCGTTGTTTTCTATTGAAATCATCCGGTTTTATCCTGGGGTAAAATTTTAATCATATCTTTATTAAGTATATGATAAAGGAAAATATTTCACAGTTCACCTGATGAAATAATTTCCAATTGGAAAGTATTTACTGCTCACCCGGTGAAATAATTTCCAGACGGAATAAAACTCACAGATATATCAATAACATTTGTTCCATTTGGAACTTATTTCACAGGATACTATTTTGGCTTACATATTCAACCCAAAGGGCGGATGCAGGGTTTGAAATTGGAGGGGGCGCATTTGAAACAAATTGCAAATTTCAAGACAATTTTTTTTTACCAAAGCGCATTTATACTTTTTTCTTGTTTTAGGGGGCACACGCCCCTCACGCCACCCATTAAATCCGCGCCTGAACCCTGAATAAAAATACGAAATTGTGATTTTTAAGACCTCAGGCTGCTTTTAAAATTGTCCACATCGGTTACGGTTACGATGCCGATTTTATGCGTATTGATAATGAACCATCTTCATATTTATTTTGCTTTTTTACAGGAAATTTGTCCATGCAGAGTGAAGAAGGACCACGACGACTTCTGGAACAGAGTCTTTGAAATGGTCGACGACGAAGCCATTAACGTCAGACAACAGGTCTTACATACAATCTGTGACGGTTCACCAACTCATTTGGAATTTCAAGTCGCCGAGGCCCTTGACGGATTTAACAGAGATTCAGACCCCAAAATCAGACGTACAGCTCACAAATGTCTCACTACATACAACAGAACAGGGAAATGGAACATTCTTTGAGACGTACATAAAATTGCCTATTATTTACATTGGCTTTAAAATGTACAACCCGTCAACACAGGACGGTTCCGACGGATTCACTCCGTCCAAGGACTACTTGTATATTCATGCAACATTCTGAACAAAACATGACTGGTTGAAATACTGAAAATGGACGTTTTTTATAAAGAAGATCTGAGAGCAGTTAAAAATAAAATGATAAAAAACAGAAATACCAAATTGTCTTGAATTTTTTTAATAATTATATGGTGCTGATGTTAGGTTGATACCATAACATCCCGTTGGAGATCATTTCGTGTGATCTACTTTGTTTTATTGTGTATTGACCTATCTTCATAACTTAAAAGTCTGGGCACAAATATATTGACTTCAAAAAATTACAGGATTTTTTTTTCATGATTTTTCCCGTAGATATATAGATTCCACAACAGCATCGCGTGAGAAACGACATTTCTACACTAGAGATAGGTAAATTTTCAAATTTTTAAACGCGAGGCTTGCCGAGCGTTTAAAATATTTGAAAATTTAACTATCGAGAGTGCAGAAATGTCGTTTCTCACGAGATACGGTTGTGGATTTTATTTCTCTAATGATTTCAAGGATATTTTGACAAAAACATGACCCCCTCTTTTCAGATGATCCTAAAGAAATGTGTTTTTTGAGGTTGACGTCATCAGGCATGGTCGCCTTTTTTCATGACGTCACAATGGTAAATTCGGAAAACGGCAAACATATTTGACGTCATAATTGAATTTCATCCAATCCCTTGACGAGAACAACATTCTCTCTAGAGAGGAGAACAGTATTTCTCCAACCGTTCAAGAAAAGTGAAAACAGGACAGAAATTACAGTAGAGAAACAATATTTTATGTTTTAAAATAATATTTGATTGAAAGATTCTGGAAACTTAAGCTTGCATTTTGAAAGTACGTCACTATGGAAGTTTAATATGTCGAAAAGAGGTATGGTCATGCTGATTTCCTTCAGCACATCAATTTTGAAAAATTCATCTGTTATACAAAATCAATTAAAATGAATAATGATAAAAGATTTAAAAATTGAAGTGAACTGGCCACTTGAATGCAATTATGACAACTTCTGACAATATTGATAAAGATTTTTTATTCCGTTGTTTAGCACATCCAAAACCAAACTTAAATTATAACTGCTATTTAGAAGAGCATATGTTTATATAAGGGTGATTCTCTGACAACTTCAATATTTGTAATGAAAATCTGTCCGAAGACGATTACTAACCCTATTTTTCGAATTTCTGACTTTTTTAAAGATTAATCAACTACTACATACTGTGATCTATCCAGAAAAAAATGTTAAAAACCCATATATCTTAGTTTTTGCGGAAAAATAACGATTCTAAAAAAATAAAAATTACCGTCACATATAGAATTCTTCACGTGACGGTAATGTCCCAATCTGTATAGACGACAACATTTTTGCATTTTTTGCCCCTTAATATTTTTCTATGTCAATTACAGTGATTTATATAAGTAGAGTAAGTTCAAAGGTAACATGCACACAAATTGTTCTCCTCTTCTCTGTCTTAGTTTGTTTTATATCTGATCTCAAACATCTGTCCCACACATTTTTAGTCATTACCGTCACGGAACATTTCAAGTACCAAATATGATATTCCTATATAGTAAAACTTGTATAATTTTGCCAAATGCCTTTAACATATGTGTCCTTAGTGGTTTGGCAATTAATACATTAACTATTATAACGGATTTTTTAATTATTTGAGAAAAACATAGGTTAGTTTGAAAAAGTACCTTTATTACGCGTCTTGACCGTACATGCAATATTTTTCTTGTAGTACAGTCGATTTGCATCACAATTACATCAGCAGATAAAGCTCAAGTACCATAGAAACAACCACTTGCGTGACTAAGATTCCCTCCAGAGATAAATTCAAAATTCTTGACGGTTCACGGATTTGTCTCCACCGTCACTGTCTTTTCCGTCACGTTCTGTTAGGACACAAGCGTTACGGTGAAGACAAAATTCTAGTTTTTTGGCTGTATCAGACAAACTAAATACATTTTCAACCCGTTTTTTTTAGAAATCGCACAAAAGTGTTTTATTTCCGAACACATGTTATCTTTTTTTTGTCTATTTCTTTTGAATAACCAGAAAACTTCAAAATTACATCAAGGTCCACACTCTGTGTGTGGATAAGTTATCTATGTTTTGTCATTTTGTTATTTTTGATAGTTGAAAGAAATAGATCAGAGCAATGCAAATAAAAAACAGAATCCATGCTGATAAATATTGTATTTCTTATTTGACATAATATTCTTTAAACAGAGAATTCCTAAGACCAAAAATGTCATCACCGTCACGAGTTTTTCTTTACCGTCACATATCTTTCTTTTACCGTCACGAATGTCTCCTCTTACCCTAATAAAAACATTAAACAATCGCTAGTAATGATGGAAAAATGCACTTCAAATTTTATTGCTTTATCAAATAGTTACTACAGTTTAGGTTCTGTTCCGTTTTTCTCATCATTTCATCAGTAGAGCAACCACAACAGGAACTTTTTGGTAAAATGTGCTCTTAAAAGTGGGGACAGTATTCAGTGAACTATATTGTATTAACTTTTTTCTCTGATTGTTTGTATATCTGAATACTTTTACAGTATATGCTTTACTTGTGTCGTTATTCTCTCATATATATGATAGAATATTTGTTTACAAATAAGTTTTGCGGAGAAATGTACAAAAAAGTGTCTTAACTTTGTGACGGTAAAGACATATTTTCATGTTCGATCAGTCAAATGTCCATCGAAAATCGAGAAAAAAATAGAGAATGCATGTGAGAATAGCGTGCCAACCATTTTGTCACGTTTCTACAATGCCTGCTTTACACAAAACAAAACGAAAAAATGAAAAAAAGAGAAAAAACAAATTTCAATATTTTTTTACTGAAATTATCACAGTTTGTTAAAGTTGTCAGAGAATGACCCATAATCGCAACACAATGGTTTTGGTACTAAAGACCAACTAACACGATTTTCGACAACTTTTGAGCATATTTTGAAAATGACTCAACATTAAGGAATAAAATTCATGGCTAAAACTAATTGGCCATACAATTTTCTTTACTTTCATTATGTAAATTACCTACAAAAACACAAAGACTGGTTCATAGAAATATAAGGTAAATCACATTTCATCTTCTCCTCTGAAACCACTGAAGCAAATTCAACCAAACTGTACAGGAAGGATGTACTAAGGGTCTTTAACAAAGATTGCTCATTTCGCTCTGATCCAATAAAAACATGGCCGCCAGCACCGAACATAGTTTAACATTGGACTCTGTGCGAAAAATCAAATTTTCATCTTCTCCTCTGAAACCACTGAAGCAAATTCAACCAAACTATACAAGAATGATGTACTTAAGGTCCTTAACAAAGATTGCTCATTTCGCTCTGATCCAATAAAAAACATGGCCTCCAGCGCAGAATTTAGGTTTAACATTGAACCCAAAGGGAAAATCACATTTTCATCTTCTCCTCTGAAACCACTGAAGCAAACTCAACCAAACTTTACAGGAATGATGTATGGAAAGTACTATACAAAATTTCTCATTTCATTTAGATCCGACAAAAAACATGGCCTCCAGTACAGAACATAGTTTAATAACATGGGCCAGGTATCAATGAGAAAACCATCTTTTCATCATCTTTTCTGAAACTATTTAAGCAAATCTAACTAAATGCATAGAAAGTCCTCTTCAAAAATTACTCATTTCAGTCGGATCAGACAAAAAACATGAGTGCTAATGGAGAACATAGCTAAACATTAGACCCCATTGGTAAAAAACTTTATTTTTGGTCACGCATGACATAGAAGCATTTTGTCAGGTACGCGATACAGGTTCAGTCTCTGAGCCTCTGGTCTTTAGTATTCCTTTTAGTTGTTCTTTTAAATTTTTCTTTGGGTGTTTCTTACCGACACCTGTGAGATAGTTTATGTGTGTGTCGCCTACTGTAAGCAGAGCTGACACATAGGGATAACTATATCTGTTTTTTAATCCGCAACTCCTTCAAAACCGCAAGTCCGAGTTCAACTAAACTTTCAGGATAGGTTCTTCATTTTATAGTTGTACATCTAATATCTGAAATTTGGAATTTACGTATTTCAGATTCCCACCGAGCCAAAATAGCTCATTTGTTTTTTTCATCAACAACTTCAAAACTGCCAGCAATTTTCAAACCAAACTTGTTAGAAATGACTGACTGGAAGTGATAGAATTTGAGTTTACAGATTACCAGATTTGATTTATGGATTTGGTTTGTTAATCTGTATCTACTTGACAACTGTTAGTCATATTCTAACCAAACTCTAATTCACTGGTGTCCTTCTGATCTATAGTTGTGCACCTAATACTAACATATTTTTGATTTTCTGGATTTTAGAGGCTTATCGAGCCAAAATAGCTCATTATGTCACCCCAGACGTACGGTCGGGGCGACATTTTGTTATTCTACGTTTCTTCTGATTATTATTCTTCTTTTTATTATTATTCTTCTTCTTCCAATAATTCTTGTCCGATCGATTATTTTGAGATGGCTGAATGGAATGATTTGAAACTTTGCACACAGTTGGAGCACCATCTGCAGTTGTATCACCTGCTNTGAAAATTTTCAAAATGGCCGCCATTTCCAAGATGGCCGCCAAAATACGTCAAAATTTCGACTTTGTCGGATTTCAACGAAAATTGATTTCTAGGTAGATTTTGACGCTGCGAATAAGGTAGAATCAACGAATGGGGAGTCTGGGGTGACATCGGCTATTGCTTGCAATTGCAAATCTAGTTTGTTAATTCTTTTTGTAATCTGGAACGCCTTCAAAATAGTAAGTCAGATTCCGACCAAACTTTCAGGATATATGTTATTCCTCTTATCTATTGTGCACCTTATACTTAAAATTTTGACTTTACAGATTTAGAGGTCCACTGAGCCAAAATGGCTTATTTGTTAATTTGGTTAGTGAATCTGCTACTCCTTCATAACTAACTGATTCCAACCAAACTTTCAGGACAACTGCTATTGTTGTGCATCGTACACTTGAAATTCTAATTTCTACGATTTTAGAGGTTTCCTCATTTGATCATTTTGATAATCTGAAACGTTTTCATAATTGTGGATTCCAAATAACTATTCTGGATGGAACTATTTTATCTTCTTCACATGATCAGATTATGCACCTGATATTTTTAATTTTCATTTAACATGTTAGAGGTTAAAAGAGCCCCTTCCCAAAAAAAAAATAATAAAATAGCTCATTCGTACTGCAGGTGACACAAGTGTTCCATAGAACTCTCGTCAATTTTTCAATATTGGTGCTGCATTACCTGGAGGAATTTATTCCAGTCCAGAGGTCCTCGAGGGTATTCAGCAGCCAAATAGTCAGTGTGTTTTATAGAAATTTACTGTTTTTAAACCAAAATTCTTACCCCTTAAATTACTAAGGCTTCATTCCGTGCATCATCTCGGGCACTCGAGAAATAAATAATTGATTTTTATACGACCGCAAAAATTTTGCGGTCGTATTATGGTATGGCGCTGGCGTCGGCGTCGGCGTCTGTGGACAGCATAACTTTAGTTCTAGTGAATGGATTGTCGTCAAATTTTAGTATGATGTTTGATGGCACAAGCTTAAGCCCGGGTTTCAATTTCGCGTTCCTTGCCCAACCCGTTTTTGAAAAAGAGGCAAAAAAGGGGCCAAAAAGGGGTAAAATTAGGTATTTTCGTGTCTGTGGACAGCATAACTTTGGTTCTAGTGGATGGATTGTTTTCAAATCTTAGTATGATGTTTCTTGGAACATTCTTGAGAAACGTTTTTTTCCTTTAGGTTTTTGCCCTACCCATTTTAGAATTAGGGGCCAAAAAAGGGTTAAATGAGGTGTTTTCACATATTTGACTGTAGAATCTTTATTATTTATTGGATTTTGATGGGGTTTGTTTCAGTGTGCTCCTGACGAAATTTCCAATCTGG
>MJUU01029583.1:151956-170565 GCA_002080025.1 Modiolus philippinarum | reverse complement strand
GGTGTTGAGATTAGAGTTTGGGAGGGATTTTGGAGATTAATCTGAAATTAACCGTGTTACACGGAAATCCGTGATAAGAGAGAGAGAATCGGTTCTTGTTGAGCTAACTGTATCTTTAAAATGAAAATTGATTATTAGTAGGGACACAGTGTTTTTCTTGAGGCGCAAGCTAGCCAAAGATTAGTCCTTTTGGACTTTTAACAGATGTTAGTATTGAATTAAGTGGTCTACAACTCACATCATTACCACATCAAGATTTATCACATTAATATGATGCTTGTAAATTGATTTCATGTGGTCAGATAAGGTTAACAGTGTGCCTGTAATGGGGAAGGACTGTTTTGGAATAAATATACTGAAATATACTGCATATTTCAAAGCTTACTTGTATAAGTATAAAGTTTTTACTTGTAGAGGTAAATAAAATTGATTTTAGTAAGAGAAATGATTACACTTTATCCTGTTGGATTTCTGACTGTATGTCATGGGTTATCTTGATATGTGCGTCAGAAAAAGGGCGAAGTGAACCAAGATTTATTAAATATATAACTAAATACCGAAGTTACTGGGAATTTATTTTCTGCATATGCGCATTTCGACAACTTATGTCTCTTCAGTGCAGATAAAATCTAAATTTTTGGAAGACCTTAATCTCAAAAATATTCAAAAACTGATAGAGAACAAATAACCAAAATGATCTAAATGTAAAGCCAAAATCAGCTAAGGACAGAGCTTTGCATGAGGGAGATACTCCTTAGTTTCAACAAAATATATATCATGATTTGTTTTATATAACTTGCGCTTTTCACCCACTGTCTCCTAATGAGGATATGTCTCCAGATCTGGAGACATTTGAAATGATTACTATTTCAGCTTCTGAGAAAAGATATTGCAGACTTGAAATATTATTTTACAGTTTAAACATATGGTGCAAACTTCATTGATGAAAAAACAAGTATGTCGTGATTATAATCTATGAGGACACATTTGCATTTTTTAAATCAGGGAAAAATATGCTTTGTGAAAAATTTGCTAGGTGCACATTAAAAAAAAACATGGATAACTCCCTCTATTTTTTCATGCTGCACCCAGTGGTATTCATTTCCAAATGCCATTTTAGAAAATGAAATGCTCAAATTTATCACCAAAAATTTCACTTTTCCCTGATGTGGAGACAAAATGTCTCCCGATTGAGAGAAATCTCCTGATTGGGAGATTGTCTCTGATATTGACAATATTGCCTAGCTTGCCTGCGGTTTATTTACATCCCATGACCTTAACTGATTTGTCTATTTTTGTAAATAGGCCAAAGTCACATGGTCACTGTTTATAGGGGCTGCAGTTAGGACTTCCATGTTTTTTGTAGAGAAACATGCACTAGGTATTGAAATTGTTTGTTTTGTTTGCAGTTGGTTTGTGATATTTAAATTTTTACTGTTAACATGGTTTATTATAGTTAAATGTCAGTTCAGCAGATTCACATACATTTTGATATCAAATAGTGGCATCTAACAATACCCTAAGAGGGGAACAGTTTGAGCATCTGAGGATATAATACGTTCTTGTCTTTATCAGTTAAAAATCTTTGTGTCTTAATTATTCAATCAAAATTTACAGATATTTGAATATGTTGTTGAAAAAAAATAGAAATGACAAATACATTATTTATACCATAACTAATCTGAGATTCTGATTATCGCCAAATATTCAACAAATGATCGAAATAACGCAGTAATTCACAAATGCGTGCAGCGCATGAGTGAAGTTCAACGTTTTTCGATCATGAGTTAAATATTTTCAATAATCAGAATCTAGGGTTAGTTATAGTTTTTGTCTTGCCCGCGACAAAAGATGCGGAAAGCGAGACATATGCGTTCAAAGTATGGCAGCGGCGTAAATTTTCATGTTAAGTTTTTGTGATTAGGTCATTTTCTCAGTAACTATAAGTGGTAGGTCAATGATATTTGGTATATAGGTTGGCCTTGAGTAGTACATCACAGTTTGCTATATTGCTTTTGTCTGTGACCTCAATTTCACGGTCCAATGAACATGTTAAGTTTTTGTGTTTAGTTTCTCAGTAACAATAAGTGGTAGGTCAATGATATATGGTATATAGGTTGGTCTTGGGTAGTCCCTGACATCAATTTCACGGTTAGGTTATTTTCTCAGTAACTATAAGAGGTAGATCAATGATATTTGGTATACAGGTTGGTCTTGGGTAGTGCATGACAGTCTGATATATGGCTTTTGTCTGTGACCTCAATTTCACGGTCCAGTGATCATGTTAAGTTTCCCAGTATCTATTAATGTAAGGTCAATAATATTTGGTATGTGGGTTTGTCTTAGATGGAACATGACAGCCTGCTATTTGGCTTTGGCCCTTGACATCTTTTTTACGGCCTAATGAACATGTTTGGTTTTTTTTTAGTATCTATCAGTGGTAGGTCACTGATATTTGGCATTTTGGTTTTGGGTGATGCATGACAGTATGCTATATTGCTTTTGCCAGTTACCCTATTTTCACAGTCTAGCAAACATGTTAAGTTTTCTGATTTAGTCAGTTCGAGTATTCACATCAATTTTGCGACCAAGTAGGGACAGGCGAGACATAAATTTGGGTCCACACTTGTTATTATATAGATCTTCGCATATATTTGATGGTTGATCATGAACTACGTTTTCAAAGTTAATCCACTTACACACTTACTTAACGACAATGTTGACAACGTCTATTGTGACGTCACTTCCGAGAGTGAAATTATGGAAAATAATTTCAAATTTAATTATCACTTTTCTTTCACTGAGTAATCTCAATTTATATAAGTATTTTTAATGATTTAATTCTTTGCTTAGTGGAAAACAAAATTACAATTCAATTGTGCAATATTAATGTTTTGATTATTTGATTGTATGATCATGATGATTTCAAAAGACTTCTTTTGTACTACTGTAGTCAAGTGTCTACACATTTTACCTGACCCCAAGCTAAGATCAGGTGCGGATCAAGGCAATTTGAAAAGGTGGGTTCCAATTAGAAATGACAGAAATTTTGCCAAGCGTGGCAAGGGGCGAAAATGTTTGGGAGTATATCATAGTAAAACATCAGAATATTCATTCAAAAATACATAACTGTCCAAAAAAGGGGGGTTCCTATCCCTGGAACCCCCCTCCCCTTGCATCTGCCAATGAAGATAACCCTCTGCAACCTTCAGTTATATCCTAAAATAACAAATCTACTTGAGAAATTCCTTTAATCAACCCAAGACCACTTACAGTATCATAATAGTTCATCACAGCCCAGCTAGTATCTAAAGCAGTTCACAAAAAGTAATCTGCTATTTATATACATTTAACAAGGTTTCATAGAGAGATGAATCATAGATTCGCAAACAAATTATTTGTAGTGGGATTTCAAGGGTTTTTCACTATACACCTTGGAGAAACGCATACTGATGAAAATCGGAACTATTTTCCTTCACTTTAATCAAAGTTCCAGCCACTGTAGATATGAAATATCCCTCCTATGCTCCATATTTATGCTTCATCATATCTTTTCTTTTTTTTTGACCTGTGGCCATTTTGAATATTGAAATTGTCATGTGAAAAGATAAAGTTTAATCGTACACGGAAAAGATAAGTTTGCTTACTATTTACATTACGGTCAAACACCTGGAATTAGATGATAAATACTGAATTCAATTTCATCATGTGACAATTTGATGAGCTTTTACTGTATTTATTAAACCTAATAAGTGTATTTTACAGTTGAACTGTAATTTCTTGAACACCATATAGATGTTTCTAACCTTTTTTGTTGCCCTTGTTAGGCCTTTGCTAAAGTTGAAATATAATTTGACCTGAACCGTTAGAGCTCTTTTCAGTGGTCCCTAAGGGCTATTCCATTTAAAATTCCCACCGGGGGGTGGAACACCATTTAATTTTTTTTCTGTTGGTGGTGGGTAAATTTCTATTATTTCCTAAAAGTGTAACTGAATATTCAATTTTTTTTCTCTTGGTGGGGGGTATTTTTACTGGATATAGCCCTTCTAGTTAGAGCCATCACAGTGTGACCATAATACAATCTGAACTGCATATTTCATCTACATTGTACAAAAAGTGGTTTCCAATTTCAGGTAAAGCCAAGAGATTGAAACAAGCTAAGGAAGAAGCTCAAGCAGAAATAGATGGTTACAGAAAACAAAGAGAAGATCAATACCAGAAATATGAAAAATCTGTAAGTCGTGATTGAACTATTTATAGTGTGAGAAGAAAACCCTTTACTTCAATTTCTTAGAAGCTTCTTATTAGAAGAATTAAAGATATAAAGTCAGAAGTATTGTCAGAATTCCTAAAAATCCCTTTATCTTAAGAAGTAATTCCTGGCAGGTATAGTTTTGGTGTTTTGTATTAGCTTCAAGTTCAAAAATTTAAATTGAAAACACAACAGTGCACATTTACTTTTCAAAGACTCAGTTAAGGGAGTATGAATGTCAGATTTTAGAAGCATTTGATAATCTCGGGTTTTATCCACTTACATAAGGTTATTTTTTTTTGCACTGCATTGTATTTTCATGGTCATAGACAACTTTAAAATGCATAAAACAGACAATGTACAAAATTTTATCAATTATATTTCATTTAATTAAAGGCATATATACAGTTAATGTAAATTGAAGGAAAAGTCTAGAGGGAACCGTTTCCCGCCAAAATTTCCATGTCTTATATCTCAAAAATTCTTACATGGATTTTCAAAAATTTTTGCTCATGTTGTTCTATTAGCAAAGCTCTTCAATACAAAAGCTCAGCGTTTTAATTCTAATTATTCTAAATACAAAATTTCTAGCACTCATACTCACTTCAATAAAAATGTTAACATCTTGTAAACCTTTATTTCTGTGATACAGCAAGATGGACAAAATTGAAAATATGTTGTTTTTTTTTCTTCTTCTTTTTTTTTCTATCTTTTATTTTACTGATGTCTGATATCATTTGTGCATGTGGGAAATATGGTGGTGTTGAGTATTATAATGGTTGAGGATTAATAAGAGTCGTGTTAGAATTGCAATTATGTTGCATGAATAATCTAATTGACAAATAATATTTTTCTTCTGAAAGCTGAGGAATAGTTATTTGTTACACTTTTCTCTCATTTTGTTGAGTGATTGAAAAAAGTGATAAAAATACCAAATTGGAATGAGGATCTTGACAAAGTATATAGAACCGTTATTACAAAAGTAATGAATAGTTGCTTACTTATTTAACTCACCCATGTAGAAGTTGATGTCATGACTTGGGTTTAGGCAAGACAGTATTACATATAATTATCTCTTTCCAGATCTTGGGTTCTAGAAGTGACATGGAGTCACAGATCGATGCTGAAACAAGACGAAAACTAAAAGAAGTGGAAGATAATGTCCGTAAAAATAAGGATGTTGCCATTAAAAAGTTGTTAGACTTTGTTATAGATATTCAACCAGAATTACACAAAAATTATGTACAATAATTAATTGTTAAAATTAAGAAATATATAATCTGAAATGTTGTAAACAAGAGTAGCTTTGTAGGTTCAGCAGGAAATAGTGCTGAGTTGTCTCCCTTTGAAAAGGATAATGATAAAATAATGGTTAACATTTTATCATCTGTCTTTATTCTTTATTAAAATGGAGATAAATCAGCACTCTTTTCCGCATGAAAAAGTGTTGTAGAACAAAATGACATGTATCTGTCTATTCAGAATAGAAATCATCCTCAGTGCTGTTTGAATATTGCAAAAATTTATTGCAGAAAGGAACTGCAAGTCTTGTTTAGTTCTGAAAACTATCAGATATATGAAGAGAACCTGGTGTGTTCAACGTCTCAAATCAAAAAGTTTAAATGCAGTCATTTTTGGACAACATGTCCTCATGGCGAATGTTTTTAGTCATAATAGACGAATTTCCAATTTCATTTTATGAATGAATTGCCCCAATTTACCTGGGGTCAATCGGAGTAAATTGTGTCGCGTAACATTGTGACGTCTGAAAATTCACCAATTAGAAACTCGTCTATTGTATCCTGAGAAGACTATCAGACACTAACAATGATGAATATAAAAATGTGTGATAGTCATTTATTCTTCTTCATTCAGTTCTGATATATAAAGTAAACAGCATTTTACATTACATTTAACATTAAGTATAATTTGTATGGGTTCAATAATTGTGTCATGTTTTAAAGTAATATTCTATATATGTGATATATTGTTTTTGTTTGTATGAAATATTTTAAATTGCAATTATGCACAAATCAATTTCATGTGAGACTTCAGAGTACAGACTGATTGTAGTAGACTGTATTTAAAACCCTACAAAAAAGAGGAATCATATCCGTTCATGCTTCAGAAACTAATGTATTGTGGTTAAAGTGTACAACAAAATATTTTCATCTGTCTGCTTTGTAGGTAACATGACATCATTGGTTGAAAATTGATTGTTTCTACAATACAAACAACTTTTACCCACAATCCTTTATTTTTGTTCCTTATTTATTAAATAATCTATACATGCATCCAGGGGAGAAACTTATGTAATGTTATCGCCGGAAGAACTGATAAATTTCAATGTTAAACCTGTACCTGAAGCAAGTCTCTTATCATATTTATAAAATGATGTCTTGATTGATGTTGTTGAATTTTAGCATTCCAGTAAAACATGACATAAATATTATTTGTGAGTTCTATATGCTGTATGCCTGCCTGTAGCCAAGATTTTTGCTATCAGCTTGCCATCCTTTTATTGTAAACTTTTCATTGAAAGATTTCATTTTAGAAATCATGTGGCAAATAGGAATTAAATTTGATCACAATAGACATGGATGGTCTTGTTTAGAACATTTACACCCTATTGAAGATTGTTCCAGCAGGAAATAGTTGGACATACATGAAGCACCCTCCATTGAAAGTATCTTGAGTATAACCAGAGTATCTAAATTTTTGAAAATTCAAAAACTAGGCCTGTTGAAACTAGGAAGCTGTCAGTTAACTTTTTTTTTTATATGTGTCTTGGGACCAAACAAATATGGCTGCTGTTACTAAAATCTAACATGAGGGTAAATTGCTGTTTTTTTTTGTTTTTTGGCAAATTACTGAAGAACTATACAGATATAGAATATGTGATTGGTGATATATAAAACAAGAGGCTCTCAAGAGCCTGTATCGCACACCTGGACCATGGCTGACATATATAAAAGGCATTTCCAATAGGAAAAACAAAACATAAAATTTAGTAGAATACTTTTTTTTCTTAAATTACAGTATTCTTGTTTGGTTTCCATGGCAACCCAAAGATCGACCATCCATTACAACCTATAACAGATCACTATACAAAAAAAATTTGGGCAGGGGTTCCCCTTATAATCAAGGTATCTTACATATTGCTGAAATTAAAACATTCAGATCACAATTCAAATAAAAATTCATTGCGCAGAGGTTCCCCTTAAAATCAATAAGGCCATTATAAAAACTATGTTCCAGATGGTGGCCATCTTGGATGAGGTACAGACCTGCCAGATACATTTTTTGCATGGGACCACCTAAGCACCATTGTGGGACCATTGTGGCTTAGTTTGGTTCTAATTGGACTAGTTGTTTCTGAGAAGAGGATCTTTGAATGTATATTCCATAGGGTCCAATGTTAAAACTTATTCCCACTGGTGGCCATCTTGGATGAGGTACAGACCTGGCGGATACCTTTTTTGGAAGGGACCATCTTAGGACCGTTGTGACTAAGTTTGTTTATAATTGGACAGGTAGTTTCTGAGAAGAAGATCTTTGAATGTCTTTCCCATAGGGTCCAATGTTAAAACTATGTTTCCAGCTGGCGGCCATCTTGGATAAGGTACGGACCTGCAGGATACCTTTTTTGGAAAGGACCATCTAAGGACCATTGCGACTAAGTTTGGTTATAATTGGACTAGTAGTTTCTGAGAAGAAGATCTTTGAATGTCTTTCCTATAGTGTCCAAATGTTAAAACTATGTTCCCTGCTGGCGGCCATCGTGGATTAGGGTACAGACCTGCCGGATACATTTTTTAAAGGGGACCATCTAAGGACCATTGTGACTAAGTTTGGTTATAACTGGACTGGTAGTTTTTGAGAAGAAGATCTTTGAATGTCTTTTTCATAGGGTCCAATGTTCAAAATATGCCAGGCTGACGGCCATCTTGGATGAGGTACAGACCTGGCGGATACCTTTTTTTGGAAGGGACCATCTAGGACCGTTGTGACTAAGTTTGTTTATATTTGGACAGGTAGTTTCTGAGAAGATCTTTGAATGTCTTTTCCATAGGGTCCAATGTTAAAACTATGTTCCCCGCTGGCGGCCATCTTGGATGAGGTACGGACCTGCCGGATACCTTTTTTGGAAGGGACCATCTTAGGACCATTGTGACTAAGTTTGGTTATAATTGGACTAGTAGTTTCTAAGAAGAAGATCTTTGAATGTCTTTCCCATAGGGTCTAATGTTAAAACTATGGTCCCTGCTGGCGGCCATCTTGGATGAGGTACGGACCTGCCGGATACATTTTTTGGAAGGGACTATCTAAGGACCATTGTGACTAAGTTTGGTTATAATTGGACTAGTAGTTACTGAGAAGAAGATCTTTGCATGTCTTTCCTATAGGGTCCAATGTTAAAACTATGTTCCCCGCTGGCGGCCATCTTGGATTAGGTACGGACCTGCCCGATACATTTTTTAAAGGGGCCCACCCATGGACTATTGTGACCAAGTTTGGTTCCAATTGGCCCAGTGGTTTCAGAGGAGAAGATCTTTGAATGAAAAGTTTATGACAGACGACGGACGCCGGACGCCAAGTGATCGCAAAAGCTCACCCTGGCATAGCCAGGTGTGCTAAAAAAAATCTGATTGTGAAAATATAATCAGCATTACAATATTTAACTACTATGTGATTTTGAAGAAAATCTGATAATTCAATTGTTCCTTTTTCATAAAATTGTCAAAATTTAAACATGTTTTAGCTCACCTTTTGCAATCACTTGTTGTCCGTCTTCCATAGTCTGTTTTTTTTTGTCCAGCGTAAACTTTTCATTCAAAGAACTTTGAAACCACTGAGCCAATTGGAACCTAATTTGCTCACAATAGCCCTTAGGTGGCCCCTTTAAAATAGTAGCCGGCAGGTCTGTACCTCATCCGAGATGGCTGCTAGTGGGAACATAGTTTTAACATTTGACCCTATGTAAAAGACATTCAAAGATCTTCTCTGAAGCTATGGGTCCAATTATTACCAAACTTAGTTGAAATGGTCCTTAGATGGTCCCTTCCAAAAAAGGTATCTGGCAGGTGTGTACCTCATCCAAGATGGTTGTGAGAGGGGAACATAGTTTTAACATTGGACCCAATGGAAAAGACATATAACGATCTTCTTGTCAGAAATAACTAGTCCAATTATTTCCATACGTCGTCACAGGTGTTCTTAGATGGTCCATTCTAAAAAATGTATCTGGCAGGTCCCTACATCATCCGAGATGACCACCAACAGGGAACATAGTTTTATAATTGGACCCTATGGAAAAGACATTCAAAGATCTTCTTATCATTGGACCCTATGGAAAAGACATTCAAAGATCTTCTTCTCAGGAACTACCAATCAAAATCAAAACCAAACGTACAGACAGTGGTTCTTAGATGGTTCCTTCAAAAAAAGGTTTCTGGCAGGTCTGTACCTCGTCCAAGATGGCCAAGATGGGAACATAGTTTTAACATTGGACCCTATGAAAACACATTCAAAGATCAAAGAAACTAATGGTCTCATTTGAACTAAACTTGGTCACAATGGTCCTTAGATGGTTCCTTCAAAAAAAAGGTATTCAGCAGGTCTCTATCCATCCACGATGGCCTCCATCAGGAAACACCCTTTGGTTTGACATGGAAAATATGTTTTATTTGCAAAAGTGTTCAGGATGTCAAGGACTGCATTTTATCTTCATGTTTGAGTGTTCACCACATCCCCCACATGAACTATTTAACATTTAAATTTTCTCGTCTGAAACTACTTTGCCAATGAGGGACCTCGGTCAGCTATCTCCCTGTACCAAGTCGGTTATATGTGGTTAAAAGTGGAGATAATCTTAATAAGCATATCAATAGAAGCTTTTGATATTGAAATTTAAAACTTATCTCCACTTTAACCATATATAACTAACTTGGTACAGGGAGATATCGACCGAGGTTTCTCATTGAAACCAAACTTATTGACACTAGTCTATTGTTGGTCTTCTTTTAAAATCGGTCTAGCAAGTCTGTGCTCATCAAAGATGACTACCATTGGACACTTTAGATTGAGATTAGACTACATGGGAAAACACATTCAATGATCTTTTCCTCTGGAACTACTCAGCCAATTTGACCCATAGTAGGTCACAATTGTTTTAGTAGGCCCACTCGGCTTTGAAGAAGTGTCAAGCAAGTCCTAATGAGAACCAAGATAGCCTCCAGATGGGCACATAGTTAAACATTACACCCTACTAAGGGAAAGTGCGGCAAGTCTGCATTGCATCTAAGATGGCTGCAACCAGTGAGTTTAGTTTATCATTCGACCCTTTGGGAAAACATTAAAATATGTTCTGTAAAACTATGTAGCTAATTATACCCCCAGCAAACAAAGTTTGGGGGTATATAGGAATCACCCTGTCTGTCCGTCTGTCTGTCCACACTTCTTGTAAGTGCAACTCCTCTTAAACCACTTGAAGGATTTTGATGAAACTTTACACAAAGGAAGGACACTGTAAGGAGATGTGCATGAAGGAATATAATTATTGTCCGAAACCAGGAAGGGGAGATAATATGACTTTGACTTTTCGTAGATTCCCTATGTATGAGTTACCTCGTAAGCACAACTCCTCTTAAACCAACAAAAGGATTTTTATGAAACTTTACACAAAGGAAGGACACTATCAAGAGATGTGCATGAAGGAATATAATTATTATTCGAAACCAGGAAGGGGAGATAATTTGACTTTGTCTTTTCGTAGATTCCCTATGTATGAGTTACCTCGTAAGTGCAACTCTAAAGGATTTTGATGAAACTTTACACAAAGGAAGGACACCATATTGAGATGAACATGAAGGAATATATTTATTGTTGGAAACCAAGAAGGGGAGGTCATTTGACTGGGACTTTCGTTGATTCCTTTTGAAATGATTTTTTGGACTTGGATAATTTTTCAAAGAAATAATTCAAGGTGTTGATATTGTGAAATCAAGCTGGAAGAGAGAAACTCTTTTCATTGTTTCCCTCTTGAAAGTTGTTTTCAAAGTGATGTAGTGAAATTTCTCTAATGCTTATGATTTTTGTGTAAAATGTCAAAGAGGCAAAAAAAAGGTTCATTTTATTAGGGCCCCGCATAGAGATGCGGTCGCCCTATAGTTTTCACTTTGTCCGTCTGTCTGTCCATCTGTCCGTCAACAATTTTTTCCGTCACAAATTTCTTGGCTTGTATATGTGGGAATGATTTGAAATTTGGTCTGAAGCTTGGAAATGTTGAGTTGTATTGTGTAAGCAATTTTCAAGTTTGTCGGGCGCCCACTTCCTGTTTGCCGATACTTTGAATTTTTACTAATTACCAAATTTTCGTCACAGATTTCTCGGCTTCAACTGGAGGGAATGATTCGAAATTTGGTCTGAAGCTTGGAAATGATGAATTATAATGTGTAAGCAATTTTCTAGTTTTTCAGATATCCACTTCCTGTTTACCGATACTTTGATTTTTGACTAAAAACCAAATTTTCCGTCAAAGATTTCTTGGCTTCTACTGAAGGGAATGATTTGAAATTTATTCTGACGCTTTGAAATGATGATTTGTATTGTGTAAGCAATTTTCAAATTTGTCGGACATCCACTTCCTGTTTACCGATACTTTGATTTTTTACTATAAACCAAATTTTCCGTCAAAGATTTCTTGGCTTCTACTGAAGGGAGTGATTTGAAATTTAGTCTGAAGCTTAGAAATGATGAGTTGTTTTGTGTAAGCAATTTTCAAATTTGTCGAACATCCACTTGCCGATACTTTGACTTTTTGAAATGACATGTTTTGGTAAAACTTCAAGAAATCACTGTATCCAGCAAATTACTGTATCAACACATTTGTGTGTCAAACAGAATGTGAATCCACACTTACCTCAATTTTACTTTTGTTTGACTTTGACTTTTATTGATTCCTTCTGCAATGATTTTTTGGACTTTGACAAATTTTTCAAAAAAAAATAATTCAAAGGATACCCGGTGTCATATGGAATTTTGAACCCCCAAAATACTGACCCTGGGTTCAAAATGCCATATGGAAAATTGACCCTGGGGTCAAAATACCATATGAAAAATTGACCCCAGGGTCAATTTTATTAGGGCCCCGCATACAGATGGGGGTGCCCTATAGTTTTCACTTTGTCAGTCTGTCCGTCTGTCTGTCAACAATTTTTTCTGTCACAGATTTCTTGGCTCCTACTGGAGGGAATGATTTGAAATTTGGTCTGAAGCTTGGAAATGATGAGTTGTATTGTGTAAGCAATTTTCAAGTTTGTCGGACATCCACTTTCTGTTTGCCGACACTTTGATTTTTAACTATAAATCAAATTTTCCATCACAGATTTCTTGGCTCCTATTGGAGGAAATGATTTGAAATTTGGTTTGAAGTTTGGAAATGATGAGTTGTATTGTGTAAGCAATTTTTTAAGTTTGTCAAACGTCCACTTCCCGTTTGCCGATACTTTGATTTTTTACTATAAATCAAATTTTCCGTCACAGATTTCATGGCTCCTACTGGAAGGAATGATTTGAAATTTGGTCTGAAGGTTGGAAATGATGAGTTGTATTGTGTAAGCAATTTTCAAGTTTGTTGGATATCCACTTCCTCTTTGCCAATACTTTGATTTTTTACTATAAACCAAATTTTCCGTCAAAGATTTCTTGGCTTTCACTTGACGGAATGATTTGAAATTTGTTCTGAAGCTTGGAAATGATGAGTTGCATTTTGTAAGCAATTTTCAAGTTTGTCAGGTGCCCACTTCCTGTTTGCCGATACTTTGATTTTTTTTTACTATAAATCAAATTTTCCGTCACAGATTTCTTGTTTTAGCTAAGAAATGATTGTGTTTGGTAAAACTTCAAGAAATCACTATGTCCAGCAAATTACTGTATCAACACATTTGTGTGTCAAACAGAATTTGAATCCACACTTACCTGAAATTGACTTTTGCCCCAAGTTTCAGGACTGAAATTGCGGGGCACTTCCGAAAACGCCAGTTTTCTGTATCTAGTTTTTGTCTGATTTTGACAGGGTATTTTCTTTGGCACCCTTACGAAAAGTTCTTTTTTGAAAATTATATCATTGTGTCTATACTTGTATTGGGTCCATACTTGTATTGTGTCCACACCTGTATTGTGTCCACACCTGTATTGTGTCCACACCCGCTTAAATGTGCACTTAACATATGGACTCAGGGTTCAATGAGCGGGGGGTATATTTGGCTGCCATTCGGCGACAGCTCTTGCTAGAACCAAACTAGGTCTCAATAGTCCTCGGGTGACATCTTTTAACAAATGTGTACGGCAAGGCCGCACCTCGCCAAAGAAAGCAGGAAATTGGGTTGAACACTGGACCCTTCCGACGCAAAAAAAAAACACGCTCTGAAATTACTTGGCTTATTGGATTCAAATTTGGTCATAATTGTCATAAGCTGGCTTTACTTCAAAAATGTGTCCGGTAGTTTGCATTAGATTCAAGATGACCCGATGCAGAGAACATAGTTCTACATCGAACCAAATAACATCGATGTCTATTTAAACAAATAGAAAATGAGACCATTTAAACATGTACAAAATGTAGGTTATTAGGGCCCGCATCGAGATGCGGGTGCCCTATAGTTTTCACTTTGTCCGTCTGTCTGTCCGTCTGTCCGTCAAAAATTTTTTCCGTCACAGATTTCTTGGCTTCTATATGTGGGAATGATTTGAAATTTGGTCTGAAGCATGGAAATGATGAGTTGTATTGTGTAAGCAATTTTTAAGTTTGTCGGGCGCCCACTTCCTGTTTGCCGATACTTTGAATTTTTACTAAAAACCAAATTTTCGTCGCAGATTTCTTGGCTTCAACTGGATGGAATGATTTGAAATTTGGTCTGAAGCTTGGAAATGATATGTTGTATTGTGTAAGCAATTTTCAAGTTTGTCGGACATCCACTTCCTGTTTACCGATACTTTGATTTTTTACTATAAACCAAATTTTCTGTCAAAGATATTTTGGCTTCTACTGAAGGGAATGATTTGAAATTTTGTCTGAAGCTTAGAAATGATGAGTTGTATTGTGTAAGCAACTTTCAAGTTTGTCAGGCGCCAACTTCTTGTTTGCCGATACTTTGAATTTTTACTACAAATCAAATTTTTCGTCAAAGATTTCTTGGCTTCAACTGAAGGGAATGATTTTAAATTTTGTTTGAAGCTTTGAAATGATGAATTGTATTGTGTCGGACATCCACTTCCTGTTTGCTGAGACTGTTTTACTAAAAGCTAAATTTCCGTAACAGATTTCTTGGGTTCTATGGGAGGGAATGATTTGAAATTTGGTTTGAAGCTTTGAAATGATGAGTTGTATTGTGGAAGTTTTCAAATTTGTTTTCAAATTTGTCGAACATCCACTTCCTGTTTGCCAATACTTAGACTTTTTACTATAAACCAAATTATCTTCAAAAGATTTGTTTTACTTGTATCAGCTTGGAATGATTTGATATTAAGTCTGAAGCTGAGAAATGACATGGTTTGGTAAAACTTTAAGAAATCACTGTATTCAGCAAATTACTGTATCAACACATTTGTGTGTCAAACAGAATGTGAGTCCAAACTTACCTCAATTTTACTTTTGCCTGGGATTTCAGGATTGAAAATTGCGGGGCTTCCGACAACGCCAGTTTCGACATGCTCTAGTTTGGACCGTATATTGGCCACTGTCTATGTGACCATGTCAGACACCTGAGAGCCTCTTGTTAAAACTGCTCATTTTTTTCTGATCTGCCAAAACATCCCTGCAAGATAAAAAAAACCGAGGTTGCATAAAAAAAAACAGTAAATATCGTTATGCTGTACGGCATAACCTCTCATCAGCAGCATTAAAATCAAATGATATGGAAAGCCATAATTAAAAGTTTTCCAAAAAGAAGTACTCATTTCCAAAAATATCAAAATAGGAAGACAAATCCGTACCAAGGAGCAGGGATTATTTAACATTGAACCCCAGGAAAAGGCCTTTCAGTTCAGTTGTACCAGAATAGTTTACCTCATGACCTTGACCTTGGCATGTGACTACCCAGTATACTTCACCAGATAAATGAAATTATATTTTGGGTTTTATTTTACCTAGAAACATTTATGACGAAATTTGTATTTATATCTATAGAAATTGTTTTGTAAAAAGATCTTTTAAATTATTCAACATATTTTCTTCATTTTAAATTTAAAAACATTTTGTGCATAATTATTTATTTCTGGTGTAATACTTTTCGTTTATCTATATTTACATATAGAAACAAGAAATTCATTGATGAGATCAGAGACATATAGTTATGTCTCTGATGAGATCATGTTTCTGGATATCTACATTTATATCCGTTAGTGTCTAAGTTGACCACCTAGAACCCGGTTTAAGCTAGGATGAGCTTTTGCCGGCTGTTTGTGTCCATTGTCGACTGTGGTATTTGAATCTAAAATCGTTAGCCAAGTTATTATTTCCTACTCAATGGTAAGTGTTCTAAAACCACTTGGCCTTTGATAGTCTCTGAAGTTCTATTTTGCCGAAATCGAAAAGTATACTTTAGCATTTGACCCTGCAATAAATGCATTATAGATCTTTGAGAGTAAATATGGTTTATTTACAAGTCAAACAAACTTTATAACGGTGGTCTTTTTTGATAATCCTATGTAAAGTCCGCCATGTTAATATCATATCATTAATAACCGCTAGCATATATTGTTTAGATACACAATTAAAATTCTGAAAACACTATGAAAGTTTGAGGAAACTTAGTAAAGTAGCTTTTTGGTGATTCCTGTGCAATCTTATTGTATTTAGTCATAATAAGTACATAGTTCACGATTTGATCGTACAGGGGGGGTGGACACTTCAATGTCGTCTTTTGACGAGCTCCGTGCTTATCAAAATCAATTATTGTTGCGAAGGTACTCGGTGGTAGAATTTCTTTTGTTTCTACGTTATCCATGATAATCTTCAAAGATGTAATATTTGATATTTTGATATTTAATAGACACCCATTTAAAAGTCTTGTCTGAAACGAATTTGCCATCTGGAACCATTTTTTATGCAGTCATTTAGTAAGCCGTTTGAAAGTAATACCTGACGCAAGTCGGTCTTCAGCTTGGAATTACCATCGGACCCTATTTGCATTTCTGTAAAGCCACAGGAAAAATTTAAATCAGACTTGAAGGGAAATTTAAGGGATTTATTTTTGATATAAACAGATGACATTGGCAATGACACTTAGTCGAGTTTTTAGGTATAAATACATGATACAATCTAGATACAATTTAAGAAAACGCTACGTCAAATCCACGATTGCGCCTTCACACCCTAATTTGACAAATCTACCACCTTCAGCGCTTAATCCTATAGTCAGACTCACTCCGTTAAAAATATGTAAAATATGCCCGGCTCTCTTTGCAAAAAATCTAAATACACAACAGCATCACTTTCGTGGATTCTCTAAAATTCAAAAGTTCGACGTCAGGAAATGTGCCACATGTCCTCGCCTCGTCCAGGAAAACACTGTCAAATCAAATGTGAATGGTAGGAAATTTACCATCCAATTCCCCATTGACATCTCTTGAAAAACAGCCAGCCTCGTATATTTGATTACCTGAAGTAAACCAGGCTGTGGAATTCAATACGTTGGTGAGACTGGTCGTCCATTACAACGACGTACCTAGGAACATTTGTATCGTTTTCGTTCCCCAAAAAAGTTCTATCTATAATCATGATAAAAAAATATATCAATATACAACCGTTAGAACTTATAGAAAAATCCCCTGAACACTCAAAGAGAGAATTTGTAAGATCTAGAAGAGAATGCGAACCATCTTGGATCAAAAAACTTCAGACAGCTTATCCACTAGGGTTGAATGACAACATCATGGGTCAGGGAAACATTTCTCGGTGCACTTCTATTGACATCATGGGAATTTCTTCTCCGAAATTACGCCATCGCAGGTCACATGGTCGAAGAGTGAATTACAACATCAAAAGCAAACGTACAACCAAAGTAAAAAGGGTATGGAAAGTTCAAAAGATCAAGTTCCTTTCACAACGTACACACTGTAACTCCGTAGACGCCTGTCGCGATTACATTGTATACAATTGTCATAAATTTGTACTTTTAAGTTTTTTGTTGTCACATGCCTTTTCATGTTGACTGATATCGACTTAACATTGCCAATCACGCACTCATTTTGCCTAAAGTAAAGAAAATATAAAACAATTCGGCAACTATTAACCCTTTTTCTGAATATTATAGGTACTCCAACGAAGACTTTTGTAAGCAAAGTTTGATAATTTATCATTTTTCATTGCACCAATACATAATGATGACATGGTGCATGAAGACGCACGTTATGTGTTGTATTTAAATTTCAACCCATACTTTTCAACTGCAAAGTTTCAAAAAGATTCATGCTTGCACGTATGTGCACGGCAATTTAAACATTTTACTTGTTTTTGCAGTTTTCTTGAATTTTCGTCGTAGTTTATCATAATTAGTGGCCAAAGCGCTGTAACTCCAAATAATTTGGAACCAGTTTTTCTTTAGCTCTTAATAGAACTGGTAAATGAAAAAAGAACCAATACCGGAAGTGGACAAATTATATTTTTTGATTATGTTAATTAATCCTTAATCTAAATTTTTTTTTGGAGATTAAAAGTTTAATTTCTTATTATTGAAGCAGATAGCCATCTTTTTGCACCGTTATATTCATTGAATGCGAACATTCAATTTTTTCGTTGGAGTACCTAAATATTAGAATTTCCCTGAATATACGGAAGCACAAATGGGACTTAAATTGCCTCTAAAAATTATGGGTTATACTCTCTGATGAGACTGACACTTTTCTTATTTTATTGTACATAGTATTTCAAAGACGTATTGCCATTTAGTCGTGAATTTTGTTCCTATGATGGGCCATTTTTAAAATATGTTCAAATATTGACGGAAACCGTGTAAAGTGATCCCTGAAACGTATATTTATTAGGAATAAAAATATACCACATATTTATTTTACATATTTATTTTTCTGACATATTAGTAATCGAACATTGCCGGAAATAACCTTTTGTGTCCATTTAAGCCATTTTATAACAATTTATCGCAAGGTCATAGGAATTCCTATGGGTACCAATTGTGCACCACTTATAGCGGACCTCTTTTTGTACTGCTACGAATCTCAGTTTATGACCAACATCAGCAAAGACCCATCTAAACAGCATTTAATTGAAAAGTTTAACAACACTTTCCGATATTTGGATGATATTTTAACTTTAAATAATGACGACTTCAATACGT
>MJUU01029583.1:132083-144795 GCA_002080025.1 Modiolus philippinarum | reverse complement strand
TGCTTTTCCCATAGGGTCCCATGTTAAACTATGTTCTGCGCTGGCGGCTATGTTTTTTCACGGATCGAAAACATTTCAGCAAACTAAGTAAAGGACCTTCCAAACATCATTCCTGTAAAGTTTGGTTCCATTTGCTTCAGTAACTTCAGAGGAGATAGCAAATATATGCTTTTCCCATGGGGCCCCATGTTAAACTATGTTCTGCGCTGGCGGCCATGTTTTTTCATGGATCGAAAACATTTCAGCAAACTAAGTAAATGACCTTCCAAACATCATTCCTGTAAAGTTTGGTTCCATTTGCTTCAGTAACTTCAGAGGAGATAGCAAATATTTGCTTTTCCCATAGGGTCCCATGTTAAACTATGTCCTGTGCTGGCGGCCATGTTTTTTCACGGATCGAAAAAATTTCGGCAAAATAAGTAAAGGACCTTCCATACATCATTCCTGTAAAGTTTGGTTCAATTTGCTTCAGTAGCTTCAGAGGAGATAGCAAATATATGCTTTTACCCATAGGGTCCAATGTTAAATCTAAGTTCAACGCTGGCGGCCATGTTTTTTTGCGGATCAGAAAAATTTCGGCAAACTAAGTAAAGGACCTTCCATATATCATTCTGGTAAAGTTTGGTCCCATTTGCTTCAGTAACTTCAGAGGAGATAGCAAATACTTGCTTTTCCCATAGGGTCCCATGTTAAACTATGTTCTGCACTGGCGGCCATGTTTTTTCACGGATCGAAAAAAATTCGGCAGACTAAGTAAAAGACCTTCCATACATCATTTCTGTAAAGTTTGGTTCCATTTGCTTCAGTAACTTCAGAGATAGCAAATATTTGCTTTCCCATAGAGTCCCATGTTAAACTATGTTCTGCGCTGGCGGCCATGTTTTTTCACGGATCGAAAAAATTTCAGCAAACTAAGTAAAGGACCTTCCATACATCATTCCTGTAAAGTTTGGTTCAGTTTGCTTCGGTAGCTTCAGAGGAGATAGCAAATATATGCTTTTTCCCATAGGGTCTAATGTTAAATCAAAGTTCAGCGCTGGCGGCCATGTTTTTTGGCGGATCGGAAAAATTTCGATAAACTAAGTAAAAGACCTTCCATACATCATTCCTGTAAAGTTTCGTTGAAATTGGTTCAGTGGTTTCAGAGGAGATAGCCGAAATGTGAAATGTTTACGGACGGACGGACGGACGACGGACGGACGGACGACGGACGGACGGACGGACGGACGGACGGACGGACGGACGGACGACGGACGGACAGACGGACGACGGACGGACGGACGGACGAACGGACGGACGACGGACGGACGGACGGACGGACGACGGACGGACGACGGACGCCAAGTGATGGCAAAAGCTCACATGGCCTTTAGGCCAGGTGAGCTAAAAATGAATGAATCATTTTATTTCTGATGGGAAACTCCGCCTACTTGAACTCTCCCGCTACGTGGTCGCCTTTAAAATCGCAATAACTGGCTAAATACGCTAGGTAATATATAATGTCACACCTCAACGCCAAGTTCGCCCCTCCAGGTGCCCAGCGAGCATCTCTTTGACATCAGCAACGGCGTAAACAAGAAGATCATCGCGATGTTCAAAGACGGTAGAAAGTTTATGAGTTCGACGACCTTTTGGCAAAACTAGTGCGCGGCAACATCACCAAGAAAATCAAGGATATCAAGAAAAATGTGATCAAGCACGAATTCACCCTCCATGGGCCCCTGTGATACCTGAACTTCCAATAGGAAAATGTAACCAGATGAACATCGTCCGGAGCCATCTCCGTCAGAACTTCACCGAGGAAATCAACAAGATTGTTCTCACAGCCAAGGGTAAGCGCAACGTTCTATCCGATGGCGCCAGCCCATACAACAACTACCGCATTAAAACAAATACGCCAGACTATGCGCGTCCTGCACAACAAGTCCGTCTCAAACGTAGAGCTCGAGCTAGGAAGCTACCTTGACTTGAGTAATAGTACTCATCCAACCGTCCACATCGTCGAATGTGGCATACTTAACCATTTCGAACTCAATGGCCCGGAACACACTGGATTTGTTGAAACAGAGGGTCAAAAGTAAGCCTCGACTATTGCGTATTGAGACAGCCGTATGGTGATTTCGGACTATTTGTAACCCAAAATTCGATACAACAACGCTGAATTACATTGGTTTGAAGAGACATAGTGTTTACACTTGCGCTTAATGAAGCAGCTTGTGGACGTTCTAGCCTTCGACGACGTTGGGTTATCGCTCTAAATAAATGGATAAATTTGGATCCAATAGACAAACAAAAACTCTACTAATGCTCCAAGCTCTTCAGATGAATGACCACCGCATCACCTGGCTGGTAGACCATTGTTAAAGCATTGTGTGAATCAAGAGATGATGGATACATCCAAGCGTAAGAATCAAAGTGTCATTATATAGCTATAAAATATTTGAATTGCGTGCCATGAAAGATAACGGATAAGTTGGAGTGCATTTAAACCAACGGCGGTAAGATCGGTAATACCATGAATATGCATTGTCGAAATGTCATGTCTTTCGGCAGGTCCAGTTGAAGTGTAGTGAGTGATGTCACTGGTCATAACCGCTTACCATTGATTTAATTAAAGCAGCACTCAAAATTTATCATGTTCTGGTCTGGGCGAAGAGATTATAGATGTGAGCTTAATTAAGGTCAAACTGCGTAGCCTTTCAAGTTCACTTATAGCTGCTCCGACTTCACCGTACAAACTATTTTCGATGCGACGGACTTCAGACTCGTTGAAGGGTCCTAGGATCTCCTCATCGTTGAAATCTTTTGGGTGGTGAATCTTCGCATCTCGACGGTGAACTTCTTTTGCCCATCGCAGTATGTAGGTCTTCTTGAAAGCGCTCTAATTCTTTGTGAATCGGACTTTGTCGCCCACACGACACCGCCGCAGTAATGCTGTTTGGACTAAGGGCAGATACATTCTAAGATATGGCACTGAAATGTATTCGAATAGTGTCGACCATCAGAATTTCAGCACAGGGACTTCAATTACTCCAGCAAGAAACCCCAACAGCCATATCAACCAAAGTGTAGTGTGATGATAGACCCAGCCATCAGTGTTTGCGCGAGGACAGATGCAAGAGACATTGCAAATTCTTGAAACCCCGAAAGTCGTCAAGGACACAGTGTTACATCAGAACATTAAGTGGTTGTCAGTGTTCATACCCATGTCAGTATGTCGGAGTCGAATGAATGAGACACCCAAAACGCTTTGGGGTTTTCGCACGAACGCGTCAAAGCGTGGGACATTCGCTCCATTTTTATTGATCATGCGTTTTACAGCGTTCGTCCCAGCTCTTATGTGCTTCTGAAAGAGTTCTATACTATAAATAATTGACGCTTATCAAGATCACCGAGAGGCGCTTGCTAAGGAATTGCGAGACACAAAGTGGGCATATAAGCAAGCAAATTGCACCGTTAGCTCCGAAAAATTGGATCTGATTGAGATCTCGCCAATGTATTCATATCCGTGGGAAGGCTCAAAAGGTGGCAGATTCCAAGATCAATTAAAAGATCGAGGAATTGTCTGCACTGAAATGCTTCCATCACTTAACGATCCAGTACCAATTGTACCAAACTTAACATGCGTTCAACCCAATACATATGTATCTCAAACTAAGATCGGATGCACAACGTGATGGTTTCTGTCCTCGCCGCCATGACACGTCTGGGCCACATCAACAGGTGAGTACACCAGATTACACAGTAAACTGCTAGAAATAAAAAAAAAGCCCCCCCCCCCTCGATTAAGAAATGCTACTTACAGAAGTATGGGGTGGTAGTCGAAGGTTGTTTGACACTGCTGCCAAGTTGCTTGGTATACCAACTGGTTGCTTTCGGTTGTTGACCTCTTCCAACCCCCCAAAAAACGAGAGGAAATACGGCCATGAGTTCCACAGCCAATGAAGCGTTAAAAGGAATTGAGAAGGGGGCCTAAGCGGTGTTCGACTACCGGAATGTCAGTGTCATACACAATGTGTCAGCAGCATGGCCAACAATTAAAATTCAAAAGCTAAGTAAAAGCCCGTTGAACAACCTCATCTCGGGTGGTCGCACCGCCGCCACTCACGACTTTAAGCAAAAAAAAATGAATAAAAACCAATGGCTGAAATGCTTACAATCACTGAAGGATGCATGACCTTCGATTGAAGTCTTTATGTGCATCAGTTTCATGAATTGGCTCAACAACGCCGGTGTCGAAAAACGCATCAACACTGAAACGCAAAACGAGTACTTTCTTCCTGCTACGATCTACCCCTTGTTGGAAAGTCGACTTAAGAATGACAGAACAGCTTTTAAAACCGCTGATGCAGACCTGATGTTACTCGTTTACAAGGGTGCTATGTCCATCAGCTACAAATCGGCATGCAGATCGGGCATCTCAATGACTCAGGTGTTGCCACCACACTGTGTATGCTAACTAACGCCGATGCTTTTTTTAAATCTCAGGGACTCAACCAATTGTGATTCAAAGATTCAGCGGCTGGTGTCAATGAAGACAATCCCGGATTCCTAATGCGATAAAGATACATCATCACCAACCCACGAATGAGGAGTCTTTTATTCCTAAAGCATTCAGACGGATTCAAACATGAACTTTCTCTGATGCACGATTAGTATGCCAACGTGATACTTCGGGTCACCACCATTAACAAAGTTGCCAAGTAGTATCCTGGTCCACTCCCCAACTAATGAAAGCAAGCTGTAATTTTACAAGACATTTAACAACAAGTCCAAAAACAACTTGCAATTCCAAGCAGTCCTCCAGAATAATCAGTTCAAGTGGCGCCTGGCAGACATGAGAGACCTTGGATCATCGTTAAGAACAAATCAAGAGCGATGATCAGAAATGTCGCAGTGTTAAACCACAATCGGTTGCAAAATACCCTTAACGCTTTAACATCTCCCCGCTATGGACTGCACTGCAAACTTCATCGACTTAATCCAATACTTTAAAATGCGCTAGAGTGTTCAAGCAAAACATTCTTAAGCAAGGAGAGTCTGATTAGCAACGGCTGCGTCAGTTCCGCCAACTTCGGTGTTTCTATATTCCTCTTTGTCACCAATGTACATCACTAATCTTACCAGATGAATGAATCGACCATGGACATAATTCAGATCCGGGCAGAATTCGAACACATCCCCGCATTGCGAGTATACAAAAACTATAAATAGGCAATAATGAGCATATTCTATCCCAAACATATAAACCCAATAATACCCTGCGCTACTCCAACTATGGCTGCCCTCCAAGCCCTTTAGCACCGGTTCGTATGACTGACAATTGATGACATCGTCGCTCCTGACCCGGTTGTTCAACTTGAGGTTGAATTTAAACCAAGGGTTAAATTCGTAACCCTTGGTTAAAATTTAACCGTCGGTTAATTTCTGTTGTTCATCTCTTAGTTAAATTTAACTGCTTGTTATTTTTTTAACCAGCGGTTAAATGCTGGTAGATTTAACCCAGGATTAAACCATGGTTAAAAATTATAACAGTGGATTAATATAACAAGATGGCTGCCAATCGCATCCTTTTTATGGAGCCACCAACACTGTAAAAACGGCGTTTAGGTTTTAAACACATATAAAACATGTTTAGCCCTAAACACGTTTAGGATTGTGTTTAATTCCTAAGCACTTTAGGGAAGAAACGTGTTTACTGCTAAACGCGTTTAGGTTTTAAACATGTGTAGACGTGAAAATAGCATTCTAAGCACATTTCTAAACGTTTAAACAATTATTACGTGTTTAGATCTAAACATGTTTAGATGAGAGTGAAGTGAAGAGTTGTTGTCCGGATAGAGGGCGCTGCAATCTTCCTTTGTTTGATTTTGATAAACGTGCAGGAGCTTGGTGTCTGGCATGAGAAGTTGTTGATACATTTACAGATGTATTTTGTTTTAAAGGTATGTTTTTCTTGAATATTAATTTTGATTTGATGCCTAATGATGCTGCATTAAAATATATTTTTCTTTGTGTTCTTTGTAATTCATGCAATGATTTCAATGTGCCATTTCTTTTCATGTAACTTTTTGTATGATTTTTGTACAATTTAAAAAAAAATAAAGGAATGTATTTCAACCTATTTCTCGCTATACTATTTTTCGAAGTAATTGAATATATATTATTGCTAAATGGTTGTTTTTTTTTTATGTCGTTTCAGGAAAAGAAAGCTACAGTTGTTGATTTGACTGAGAACACTCTCTCAACTCCACTGAAGAAAAACTATAGTGAAGACTCTTGATATAAACAAATAAATAGATAAATAAAATATACGTATATATACGACGAAACAAAAGTAAACAAAACGCCACACCTTTATAATAACTTTAATCGCGTTTAGATTTTAAACGCGTTTAGATTTTTTTGGCGTAAAAAAATCCGGGACAAAAATGTGTTTAGGATCTAAACGCCATTTTTACAGTGAAATCAAATGAGAAAAGAAAGAAAATTAAGGGGGGGGTCGCTGAATGGGTTAACAGATAACGAACTTAGACAAAGGTATGGATTTGGAAGACAGCCTTTAAAAAAAATAGAGTTTTTAACAGAGTTACTCAAGGATGATCTGCAAAGATACACCAACAAAAACACCGCAATGACCGTTGAACAACAAGTAACAATGGCATTCAGATTTTACGCCAGTGGGTCTTTTCTACAAGCCATCGGGGATACTGTGGGTTGTGATATAAGTTCTGTGTCAAGATGCATTGACACTGTAACGGATGCCATTTTGGCTAGAAAACTTTTATAAAACTGTTGATACAGAACAAGTTAAGATGGGTTTTACAATATGGCGCGATTTACAAATGTTATGGGATGCATTGATTGCATATGTTACCAGATTTGGTTAATTTCCTAAAATAGTCGGAGACCACTTATTTTTTAAAATTCTTCCAAGAAACCATACTTTTAGAACGTGTCTTAATTAGAACAAACATTTCTGCTAATTATATCTCAAAAGTTTTTTATATCTTCGGAAAGTCTCACACACCACTTATTTAAACCATAGTGTATTGGTAATTTGAGCATACATTTTCACCGATTGAATTTCTAAAAAAAAATTATTTCAAGTTTACAGACCACATTTTTTTAAATTATACCAAACAACCATTCTTGAATCACTTTTTAAAAAAAATCGCTGCTCTCAAAGACATTGTTGATGCTGCTGATGTAGACGAAATGCGTGCTTCCTCCCCGTAACCGTTCTATGACTTGTAATAACGCGTTAATACTATTTTGTTGCTGTGTGCAATCACTACAAGTCATAGAACGATTAAGGGGAGATAGAATGCATTTCGTCTACATCAGCAGCATCAGCAATGTCTTTTGTTCTATCGTGGAGGTATTATATAAACATTAATGTCATTGATTTCGTTCCCGACTGTGAAATAAAATGGAGTGATGTAGAGAGCAAAGCGCAGATGTTAGGATTTACGGTCACTCCGGTTAGTTCCGTAATCACGGAAACTGACGATTCCCGCAACTATCAATTAACAACTACTTAACTATTTGGGGGTTTCGCAGATAGAACATTTGAAGTCGGGTCGTTGGAGCTCCTGTCAATATGATACCTCCATGGTTCTATTAAGACAACATAACATATGCAATAGTGCCAATAAGTGAAAATGTATGTTCAAATCAAAACAAATTCAAAAAGTAAGGTTGCTAGATAGAATTAAAAATAAAATAACTGGTCTTAGAGACTTTCAGGAAATAGACCAAAACATGAATCAGATATAAGTGAAATGTTTATTTTGTTCTAAATATATTGTTATTTATACATATTGTTATATAGAAATAAGAGACACACGTTTGATTTAAATTGGAATTTTTCATCCTAGATTTTTCAATGTGCTCTTATCCTGGATTTTTATCTTTCCACTAAGCCAGTCCTGGGTTCCTTTTTTTTAATAACATATCCTGATTTTGTTTCAATTACTTGCATCCTGCCTTTTTTCTTTACCCATAAGGTCATCCTGGATTTTTTTACCATAGTGTACCATCCTGTCTTTATACCCCCGTTTTGTGGGAGGTAAATAGTACGATGTCCGTCCGTCTGTCCGTCGTTCGTCCGTCCTCTTTCCTTCCGTACGTCCGCCCGTCTTTCTGCGTCCAAAATCTGGTATCCACTACCCATACTAAACCACTGATTGGAATTTTATGAAACTTATGCATGAGCTTTATTACTTATTGTAGATGTGCACTACTAGTATTTAAATTTTGTTTTCCAGTAATTCCTTTTTTGGACATGTTTTACACTTTGTGTCATTTTAGCTCAATGCAAAACATATGGTGACCACTAGACCTGGTGTCCACTACTCCTCCTGAACCCCTGATCAGAATTTAATGAAACTAATTGCGAGAGCTTAATTACATATTTAAATATGTGCACTATATATTTTGTTTTCAAATAATTACTTTTTTATCGGATTGATTTTACATGTTTTGGGCTTTGTCATTTTAGCTCAGTATCAAAAGCTGGTATCCACTATTCCTCCTACTAAATCCATGAAGCTTCCACAGGAGCTAATTTATATATTGCAGATGTGCAATGTGTGTTTTTCCAGCATTTTCCCCCACAATATTAAGAAATTTTACGAAGAGTTGGAGGGGGTATCCTTGACCCACGAGGACACAGTATAACTCTAGTTTTTATTCAAATTTGTCCATACCCCTTAAAAACCAAATGGTTGTTCCCTAAAAATAAGCGGTCTTTGAGACTTTCAGGAATTTTACTAAAAATTGGATTCAAATATTTTTGAAATCGAATTGGTGAAAATTGAGGGAATAACGTGGGCTCCACAGCTCTCTGAGAGCCCTCAGCCAAGTGCGTGGAACCCGCCGGGGGCATGTGAGTGGAACCTGGAGCCCTATAGTGTTAATTGGAGCTTTTAGCCTTAGTGTTGGAGACCAGAGCCCAAGGGTAGGGCCCTGATCCCTTGTGTAAAAGCCCGGAGTATCACGTTCAAAATAGGTTGGAACCTATGTTATTCTCCGAGAAAATAATTTTTCTACCAGAAAAAAATTCTTAAAATGTCGTTGCTCGGTAGAAGTTTTTTCCAAACATTTTCCAAAATGCAAGATTATATATTCTAAAATTTGAAAAAAAAGAAGTTTTTGACTTTCTCATGCAAAATTACCTATGTTGGAACAAGAATCCAAATTTCGAAAGCGTCTACAGACTAAACAAAAAATAAATCGACTGTAGGAGGAGTTTGCCGTCACTGACACATGTGCCAAATCGACATCTTGGGTCTCTTGTTTGCATCAAGACCAATAGCAAAAATCCAAAAGTCTAGTGCAATCTTAAGCATATGTGCAACATTCTATAACACATTTGGTACTAAATCCAGAAATATAGGAGGTCGAGTTGTCGTTGCAAGAAAGTAAATTACGGACGGACAGATTGACAGGCGGGCGGACGAGTTCAACGACAATATCCACAAAACACAGAAAAACCGAAAAAAAAAGCACATTCAGTAAAATATCATTTGCGATATGAATTTGTTTTGAGATATTTATAGCGGCAAAATAAAATTTGCCTGGGACTGAGCCACTGTGAGCTCCTACTTTAACAGTGTTACTATTTCTGCATAGCAAAGAATAAAAAATAATTAAGCCTAAAACTTGTTGAAATTCTTATATTTCAAAATTGTGAAAAGAAAATAGAAGGTTATTGAGTAAAAATTTTGGACTGAATTAAGAAAAAATGTAAATTTATGTGTATTTTGGTTTATTTTATAGTTAACCGTCTACTTTGTTTAATGATAAGATATAAATGTCATAAACAAAAATAATTAAATGACTAATATCCTGTGAAGATGAGTACATTTTCCTATCATAAATCAGAACAGAGTTATCTTCCTTTAAAAAATTCCCGATTTACGTTTTCTACTTTCAAGTCTGATTAAAATTCATTTGTCCACTAAAATAATCACGCACATCATTTAATTGAAATTTCAAAGAGTTATTTTTTCAAAAATAGCAAATGACAACATTTAAAAGTATGTTATTATTTATTTGTTTATATAGGGCGTAAGCGGCCTTGCATAATCATTTGTGGACAAGTCCGCCATGAAGTAACAGTTCATTTACGAGCCCACAGACGGAAGTAGCAAAAATGTCAGGAAACGTTGGCATGGAGCAGCTTATTCCTATTGTGAATAAGCTGCAAGATGCCTTTTCTTCCCTTGGGACACCATTATCCTTAGATTTACCCCAGATAGCCGTAGTAGGAAGTCAAAGTGCTGGAAAGAGCAGTGTCTTGGAAAATTTCGTTGGAAGGTTAGAAACGATAGAATTTGCGAATTTCAATCATTCTCTGAAAATATTGACATGGTCTGAATTGAATATTTGTCTTATATAAACCATTGATACTCCTGTTGAATGTTAATGTCCTGTTCAAATATAGGAAACCAAAAGGTGTATAAAGGGGGCGTCAATCCCTGATACTGAAGTGTCGTGGTTAATCCTCTAAATTTTCTAAGTTTGTAATGTAATGTCGGGTTGTATTTAGTGACAAAAAGTGATACCATGTAGTTAGAACAATGTGTTAACACTTAAAATCAATAAATACAATGAAAAAGAAATGTCAGCTGTCTTTGAATGGGATGTTGTAGAGGTAGTTAAAAGCAAGGTTGCACTATGTGACAGAAAGGAATGCTCTCCCTTTAAAAATCTATGCCATTTCTAACTAGCATTACAAACAAAAGAAACAACTTAAATGTTATAAGTTACTGATCCAACAATACAAATGTATATGCACTTTTAAGTTGTTTACATGTACATGATGTACAAATGTACATTGAAATTCATGAAATTTCAATTGTTGATGCTCATTCTTATTCCTGTGTAGTGGCAAATGTTTGTTATTTCTATGATGAAATTGTAGGTGTTGATATATATGTATAGAAAAAAAGTATTTGTTCGTGTGACTAAAATCTAATGTAGTAATGATGCATGTGTAGTGCAGTGAACTGGAATTTATGTTTTCAGAATATATTTTCTATAGACCAAGCTCTACTTAGTGTGATTGAGATCAAAACCTTCACACTAAGCAGTAATTAGCGAAAATATAGAATTTTGAGAATTGCAAATGGAGGGGGGACAGATAAACATAATCTTCTGTTTTTTTTCAAATTCAAAAACATTTTATTTTCATAAACAAATGGATTGGACAACAGGCAATGCCTATACAAATCCTCTCTTCTTATGCACAATGTATAAACATTTGTGGGGGAAAATGAAGCCTCTGTGACACTTAATTAGACAGTTGAGCATTTCATTAGCTTTGTAATTCTATTAAATAATAAATGATTTGTTGTTCTTTGCACCATAATTTAACAAATAGTGCATGCATATGTTCTAAGCTTTCATAAATTTATTTATGCCTTTTGCCATGAAAATTGTTGGTCAAGATGCTTATTTATAATTAGAAAGCCATATACATGTATATATACAAGAAAAATTGTTGAATAAGCCTTGTATACTCAGACAAAACTCTGTCTCCCTGAAAGTAAAACAGATGCATGTACTATTTTTAGTATACATGTATATACGTACATTTGTATATACATGTACATGATGTAACAAGTACAACACAAACTGGACTTACATTCTAAGTATGACTTTAAATTTTATTAATTCACTTCTAGTGGTATAACTTGACGAGTTAGATCATGTAACTTTGAAACTAAATACAATGTACCTCCTCTACTATACATGTACCTTGTATATTTTTCTTAGGGTGCCCTACCACAATAAATGGCACATATATATGTCCTATCAGTCTGTCCATCTGTAATTAAGATAGAACTTTTATTGTCTTTTAAAGGTGTAGGCTTTTGATCTTTTGGCATGTACATGTAGCTAAATAATCTAAAAACAATTTGTCATGCAGAATCTCTGATGGTAAGGCAACATCCAGTCACAATTGGGTCTCTTTGACCCAATGACATACATTCAAATTTAGATTTGAATTCAGATCTCACTGTAAATGGTATGATCATCTACATGTAACTTTACACATGCATGCATCTCTAATGGTAGGTCATGATCAGCATCCAGGCAAATTTAGGTCCTTTTGACCTTTTCAAAGGGAAAATTTTCTGTACAGTAGTCTTTTGTTATTTCATGTTTATGTCCGTATATTTAGTTTTTCACAATTGACTCAGTCCTGTTGCTAACTGAATTTTACTGTTTTTACTGTTGTTTTTTTATTTATCACTTTGGCTAGGGGGAAGGTTTGCGCCCAATAAAACTAGTTTAACCCCGCCGTAGCAGGTTTGCGCCTGTCCTAAGTCAGGAAATTTATTAAGCCTTTATGTGTCTTGTCTTTTTAGCTCACCTGGCCAAAGGCCATGTGAGCTTTTGCAATCACTCGGCGTCCATCGTCCGTCCATCCGTTAACTTTTATTCAAAGATCTTCTCCTCTGAAACAACTGGGCCAATACTAACTAAACTTGGCCTGAATCATCACCAGGGTATGCTCTTTCAAGTTTGTGATTTTTATGTCCGTAGACCAAACAACATGGCCGCTGTTACTAAAAATAGAACATAGGGGTAGATTGCTGTTTTTTGCAAATTACTCGAAAACCATTACAGATATCAAAATTCTGACATGGAGTAAAAATGATCAGCATGATGAGATCTACCTGCCCTGCAATTTTGGAGA
>MJUU01029583.1:80712-117141 GCA_002080025.1 Modiolus philippinarum | reverse complement strand
AAAAATAGAAGGAAGTGCCATTGGCATGCTTTAAAAGTTTATTTATTGGTCTTGTATAGTATCATATATCAAATGCAGCTGCTACCTTTACACTACTGTACAATAATTAAAAACTTTCAAAAATGGTAGCTCCATTTCCCAACATTATAAGTTTTCCAAGCTTTAAGTACATTTTGAATGAATAGTCCTATCTTATAGCTCATGTGACATGTTTGTGTATCAATATTTATTTTGAAGCAATGCATCCAAGAAAAGAATCTATTTGCAAATTTCATGGAAACAAATATCTAATATAAGTTGTATCTTCTTATTGCTTATATGTGTAGAAATATATGCAGGTATAGAAAATGAATTAGTTCTATGAACATGTATGCAAGTGAACTTTCCTTATATAGATATATAATATGCTAAGTGTGGATTAATGATACATAACACACCTTAAGATAAACATCACTAAAGTTTCAAAAAACTGTTTTTTTTTATAAAACAAAAATTTAAGAATTTAAGAAGTCTTTGAGATTACATATTGAATTATCTAGTTTTATGCAATGGGAGCCTTTCATAAATAAATTGATAAACTAATAAAAATTTTTTTTACAGAATATGCAGAATTTCTTCATCAGAAGGGAAAGTATTATTCAGACTTTGATCTTGTACGAAAGGAAATTGAAACAGAGACAGATCGGCTCACAGGAGGAGAAAAAAATATATCAAATATACCAATTAACTTGAGAGTTTATTCCCCACATGGTAAGTTAAAATGCATGTCAGAAAAGTTAAAGAGGATATCTGAATGAAATAAAAACTGTAACACATGAATATCACTCTATTAGATAATGTACAACCAAAGTTTTTATATCCCCTCTTCAGCAGGGAGGTATAAAGTGATCATTGTACAACCCAGGTTTTATAACCCTCCTTTTAGCGTCATGGTATGTACATGTTAGTGATCATAGTGTCCGTTTGTCCATATGTTGGTCCGTTCTTTTGTCCGTCTGTCCACCATAGGGGTACACACTTTATGGTGACAACTCCTAGACTGCTTAGTGAAATTCACTGAAACCTTCACAGAATGTTCAGTACATATTGCAATTGCACACTAAGTATTTTGAAATTTGATTGATTGATTGATTTATTTTCGGTGGAGTTGGTAAATGTGCTTTGCACACATTTTTTCTAATATATCTGTTACATAAGTAAACATCTATGCATATAAATTAAAAGAAAATGACCTACAATTAGATGCAACCATTAATTAGTTAAAAAAGAAATAATTAAATGAAAATCGTGTCCATGACTTAAAAAGGTTTCTGAACAAATGAATCTTTTTCTCAATAGATAAATCTTTTGTTTATCAAATCTCTGATTTTGTTGTACTTATTAATATGTATATTTTGTAGTTTTGAATCTGACGTTAATTGATTTGCCTGGAATGACGAAGGTACCAGTAGGGAAACAACCAGTCGATATTGAACAACAGATTCGTGGCATGGTGTTAGAATTTATAACAAAAGACAGCTGTTTAATCCTGGCCGTCTCGCCTGCTAACACAGATCTGGCAAATTCTGATGCTCTTAAAATAGCCAAGGAGGTAGACCCTCAAGGTATGATGGTTGATTGGGAGAAAATTCCTCTGTTTTTAAATAATTTTATAAATACAGTGGAACATGTCTTTTCCGACACCAGAGTATTCTGATATTCTGTCAAATATGGCATAATTTTTTGGACAGCTTTGTAAGATTTTTTAACCTGAATATTCCTATATCATGTGTAATCTGATATTATTTTTTGGTTCCATACTGTGTGGGAATTAGAGCTGAGCATCGTGAGGAATCTCATGATACGATACGTATCCTGTGATCTGGATGCGATACGATTCTATCATGATATGTATGGTGGTGTTGAAAATCTTGTTTCATGGCATAAATTCAGCAGATATCAAGACCATGGATGCATTGCACAATTGTTTTAATATTTGAGACAAGTATCTGTCATAACTTTAATTGAATTTTAGTAATTACATCAATTTATAAGCAGTGGGAGCATTCTCAATGACGATTTCGTTTACATTCACGACTTCTGCCATATTGGCGCCAATAAAATGCAGATCGGATCGGATGCGGTTGTATAAAACAAAGCCGTTTTCGGTATCATGATTCCGAACCAACAATACGGTACGGGAATTGTCATCACTTTGGATCGATATAATCGATGCATTGTTACCCCTCTAGTGGGAATATACAGGTTCCACTGTATTGTTGTTTTCACAGAGTTAATTTTAGAGATAATATTTCTTTTATTTTAATATATGAATGTAACAGTGAAATATGTCTGTCAGGAAAATTGGTCTGACCATTATAAATCTCCTTGTAAGATATGTCTGGACATCGATTTTACTAGGAGTATTTGTCCATGGATTTAAGTTTCCTAGTAATATCTGTCCCTGGTGTATTTCTTCTCGGACATATTAATCGCTGATAAATATGCCTTTCACATGTGCTTAGGAATAGAGCAGTTACTAAAACATAACCAACCATATTCGTTGTAGTATAAACCAGGGGAGGTATATCTAGTCATGATTAAATACCACTTAAGATTTTCCCATTGATTAGAAGACAATTTTTTTAAGTAAATAAAATTTACCAAGTGAATGCTGAAATTTGAAAGAATTTTGATTTGGCAAACTTGCTGAAGGTAGGGTTTCATGAAATTCCTCAAATAAGAGTTTTGTATATTTTATCCTGAAAAAAAAAAGAATTGAATTCTGATAAGGTATATAAAACATTAGTGTCTATTATGTTGAATTTTTGGTTAAAAAGCCACTCCGTCCAAACAGTTTTGTAATAATGTGTATTTTTGTGCATTCACTTATATTTTGTAGGTATAAGAACTATAGGAGTTATTACAAAATTAGATTTAATGGATGAAGGAACAGATGCCAGAGACATCTTAGAAAACAGAACATTACCACTTAGAAGAGGTAACAAAATGTATTTTGTCTTCTGTGTAGCGGTATTTCAATTTTTGTAAACGGTGAATGGTTCATGTAATACTGACAATCTACAGTGTTTCCTTACAAAAAATTATATACCCCTTTCTTGATGTGTATGACAACACAACCACATGGGTTATTTAGGGCTTGTACAGGATATTTTAACATGTTGCCAATTATTACTTCATATGCTGCCTTATTTGCTGTGTTTCGTGAAATTAATGCGAACATGAAAATATAATCGGAAATAGACCATTTGCCAGTTCTACAATCAACAGAATGAATTTTGCAAAACCAAAAAGGGGGGTAACTTTTTGGAAATTTTCACAATGACAAACTGATACGCTTGTAAAGAGCAACCAAAAATAGAGTATATTTCATTAAAAACTATAAAAGTTGAATCTTAAGTAAGTCAGTAATGAAATTCAAAACCTAACTCCAGAAAGCACTTACAATCCTAAAAAGCTCTTCATGATTGTTTAGAGTAAAAAATAATCAACCGCACAAACCTGACCTGTCTTTTCAGTGACTAAAAAAGTATTTAAATTTGGAATATATGTTAACTCACTGCAGAAAATGATAAATATTGTGTAAGAAATACTTTTTATACGACCGCAAAAATTTTGAGGTCGTATAATGGTATGGTGCTGTTGTCGTCGTTGTCGTCGTCTGTAGACACTTCTGTTTTTGGTCAATAACTTAAGTTCCAGTTGATCAATCCTTACTAAATTTTAACACAATGTTCCTTGGCACAGAAGGAAAGCTTTGGTATGTTTTTAATATTGTGGCCCCTCCCGTTTTCAAAAAAGGGGCCAAAAGGGGACAAATTGGGTGTTTTCGTATATTTGGCTGTAGAATCTTTATTATTTATCAGAATTTGATGGGGTTTCTTTCTGTGTACTCCTGAGAAAATTTCCAATCTGAAATATGCAACGGATTTCACGTGGGATGTACCGTTCATGAGATAAATGGGGTCCAAAAGGGGCAAATCTCAAAAATATTAATTTCTTACTTTTTGTCCGATTTAGATGCAATTTTTTGCAATGGGTTCCTTATGAAAAATTAACTTAGTGTTTAGCAATTAGATTTTTAATAATGTGTTTCTTTTCAGAGCTATAAGGGGCCAAAAGGGGCCAAAATTGCAAATAAGCATATCGCCTAAAATTTTTATTTTTTATCGGATTTTGATGGGATTTTTTTCTTTGGATTCTTCTTGTTGTAAGCTTACAGTATTAAATCAACAGATTTAGTGTATCTCTTACCGTTTTTTTGAGCTGTTGGGTTCAAACAGGCCAAAATTGCAATTTTAAAAAAAATGTAAAATCTTTATTTGTCATCGGATTTCAATGGGATTTTTTTCTTTGGGTTCCTCTTGTTGTAAGCTTTTGGTGGTATATCAACAGATATTACATATCTCTTACTGTTTCTGAGCTAAAAGGGGTTGAAGGGGCCAAAATAAGTAGGCCTACTTTGTGTCCAGCTGATTACTGTGTCAAGCTCTTTACTGTGTCCACATTCACTTTATATTACAAGTGGTCAAAATGCTGCGGTCGTATTATGCTGCGCTCGGCGTAGCCCTTTATTCTGCACTAGCTAGGCAGAAAGACCTTACATTAAAACAAATGCACATGTTTATGTTTTGTTTGTCCATTGTAGGAGTTATTTCCCTTTGAAGGTTTGACCAAGAAGCACAAAATTTGACTAGACTTGGCAAGGACCTTAATTAATTGGCAAATCAGCTATTGTTGACATTTTGTATATTAATAAGCAATGAAGGGATGTGGAGTAAAATGCACATGAGACAAAGTCTTGACAAATAAATGGTGAAATGAAAGCAGTGGAACACTGTACATTGTATTTTTTATGCATTTTAAAGTGACACATGTCCAAGCAAATATGATGCAAGTGCAATAAAAATTTAACCGTGTTGGAATGAATAAAACCTGAGGATGTGGAATGCTTCTGACATCTGATGCTCATACTTGCTTCACATAAGATATATTTTGTTACAGGATATATTGGTGTGGTAAACAGAAGTCAGAAGGATATTGAAGGTAGAAAAGATATCCGAGCAGCTCTTGCAGGAGAACGCAAATTCTTTTTAAGTCACCCAGCATACAGGTAAGGATACAAAAAGAATGTTATTATCCCCCGCTTAGCGAAAGCTGGGGGATTATGTAATGCAGTCTGTCTATATGTACGTACGTACATGCATTTGTAATGCTCCCCGTTACCTCTAGAACTATAAGAGATACAAATTTGAAACTTGGCACCATACTAGAGTATGATCAGAAGTAGCGCACTGTGGATTCGGAATTTAGGTCAGACGCCCTAGGGGCAAATTATGGGCGAAAACGAATTTTCGCAATATCCAATAATTGAAGAAATTTCTAAAGGCCATTTGGGCTAGAAAGTTGAAACTCTGGAATCGACCTACATATTATTTAGCAACTTCACAGAGGGTGTCAGAACTTTGATATGACCCTTCAGGGCATGGCCTCTAGGGGGTCCAAAAAACGAAAAAATCGATTCCGCTGGAACTCCTCTTACACCTTAGATCACAGAAACCTTGTAATAAGGGTATAAGTAACACTATAAAAGTTGTCTGTGCCGAACGTTTCGGAATTTTGAAATTTGCCCTCACGGCGTAAAAATGAACGAAAATGTATTTTGAGATATCCAGTAATAAGCAAAATCATGTTTGGAAGCTGAAACTTTGTATGCAAGTTCGATTATATGCATCTCATTTACTGATGATAGCGGACTTTTGGTATGACCCCTGGGGGCATGCCCTTAAGGGGTCAAAAAATGTTAAACAATTAGTACTCGTCAGAATGACTGGTACTCTATGCATAATTTTGATTTTGTGGTTTATATTTTCATGAGGAATTATTGGAATTGCTCTTTGAATACATTCTAAGCTTTTGGAATTTAGACTCTGGTGCCAAATTTGGTAAATTTCCTGAAAATGTCAAAGACTAATAATTTTTGAAATTTCAACATGAAGTTTAAAAATTAAGCAACTTTTTAATGTCATCAGCTAGTATGAACACTAGGATTTCAAAAATATGATTCTAATTTTGGTAAATTTCCTGAAACCCCAAAGACCAATTTTTTTTTTGGAATTTTACCTAGCAACCATATCTTTTTTGATGCCTTATAGTTTTAATGATCATTTTCAATGGTCAGGTTGCAAAAAACTTTGATTTTAATTTTGGTAAAGTTCCTGAAACTCTCAAAGACCCATTATTTTTTGGAATTCTACCTAGCAACCATATCTTTTTCAATCTTTTAGAGTTATAAGGATGAATTTCAACTGTCAGGTAGCAAGAATCTTTGATTCTTATTTTGGTTAATTTCCTGAAACTCTCAAAGACCAATTACTTTTTGGAATTTTACCTAGCAACCATATCTTTTTTGATGCCTTATAGTTTCAGTGATGATTTTCAATAGTCAGATTGCAAAAATCTTTGATTCTAATTTTGGTAAATTTCCTGAAACTCTCAAAGACCTACTGTTTTTTGGAATTCTACCTAGCAACCATATCTTTTTCAATTCCTTACAGGAGTGAAGATCATTTTCAATAATCAGAGTGCAAAAGACTGATTCTTATTTTGGTAAATTTTCTGAAAATCTCAAAGACCGATTTCTTTTTGGAATTTTACCTAGCAACCATATCTTTTTTATGCCTTATAGTATCAATGATCATTTTCCATAGTCAGATTGCAAATTTTTGATTCTAAGTTTGGTAAATTTCCTGAAACTCTCAAAGACCCATTATTTTTGGGAATTTTACCTAGCAACCATATCTTTTTTGATGCCTTTTAGATTTAATAATAATTTTCAATGGTCAGATTGCAAAAAAACTTTGATTCTAATTTTGGTAAAGTTCCTGAAACTCTCAAAGACCCATTATTTTTTTGAATTCTACCTAGCAACCATATCTTTTTCAATTTTTTAGAGTTATAAGGATGAATTTCAACTGTCAGGTAGCAAGAATCTTTGATTCTAATTTTGGTAAATTTCCTGAAACTCTCAAAGACCTACTGTTTTTTGGAATTCTACCTAGCAACCGTATCTTTTTCAATTCCTTACAGTAGTGAAGATCATTTTCAATAATCAAAGTGCAAAAGACTGATTCTAATTTTGGTAAACTTTCTGAAACTCTCAAAGACAGATTTCTTCTTAGAATTTTACCTAGCAACCATATCTTTTTTGATGCCTTATAGTATCAGTGATCATTTTCCATAGTCAGATTGCAAAATTTTTTTATTCTAAGTTTGGTAAATTTCCTGAAACTCTCAAAGACTCATTATTGTTTGGAATTCTACCTAGCAACCATATCTCTTTCAATTCCTTACAGTATAAATGATGATTTTCAGCAGCCAGGTTGCAAAAATCTTTGATTCTAATTTTGGTAAAGTTCCTGAAAATCTCAATGACCCATTATTTTTTGGAATTCTACCTAGCAACCATATCTTTTTGGTGTTAGTTTCAAAAACACTTTTCTTTTTTTACAATGGGAGGGGGTCCAAAAAGGGGTAGCGGGGGGATCGCAATCTTTGATTGGCTGTTTTTCATTAAGACCTTGGGTCATTTTTTCCAAATTCATTAAAGGAGGGAGGTAGATATATTTTCTTCACAGTATTCAGCAAAATAGCAGAAGTGAAGCATATTGATATTCTTCATCACTTATTATCTCGAAAGAGAAAAACATGCTCATATGAACTCTGTCATGTCTGTAGGGGATGGGACTCTGTGTCTTGACCTGTTATATGCTAACAACACATGCCATGTGAGTTTTGTGCTGTCACATGGAAGAATCATTGTCAAGTCCAGTAGAGAAGTTGCCTCACTTATGATCATTTGTATGGACTCGCTGAAAAAATTCTGTAATCACATACAAAAATTCAAGCATCTATGACATTGTGGGATAAATGATGCTCTTTGTATATGATGAGTAAAAGAAAGTGAATATTAAAATTTTTTCTGTAAAGACCTTATATTATTTTATTTTTCAGTTACATGTTAATACTTTATAATATGTGGTGATATGTGCCAATTAAGGTAGTACGGGAGTTTAAAATTGCGCATCATTCTTGCGCATGTTACACAAAATAAGTTCATTTTTGAATGTTTTGAACTATTTGAATGCTTCGGAAACCATTTTCAATGTCTTTTCCTGGTTAACCTTGATTAAGTATGCCATTTTTATTTCGTAACCATGCAGAATATTGAACCTTTTCAACAACTCCTGTTCCATTAAAGGGAGATAATTTGTATAGAAATAATAGGGAAAAAATAAGTTTTTCATGTTTTATAAAAAAATTAGTTTGGTGAACCCCAAATTTTTTTCATAGAAATTGAAGGACAGTACAATAGCTAATAATTTACAGAATTTTAAAAAATTCTATCAGATGTTACTAAAATAAATTAAAATTTTGTTAAAATACGCTATTTTTCCCGATTTTTTTAACCAAAAAGCTGATTTTTACATGACATATTACATTCTTATATGGCTGATGACCCCAATTTTTATTTCATTTTTTGCATGCTCTAACAACCAAGTGTAAATCATGGAAATATCAGAAAATTCTATCTGACAGATTTTAGAACCCCGTACCACCTTAATTTATAGTTTCTTGAAATAGGGTCTGTAAGTCTTGTAGAATATTGAAACTTCTGGGTATAATTTTTGTACCTGGAAGTTGCATTTTGCATGATAATATGTGATGTTTGAAACAAAATAATAAATGTCATATTCCTGAAAGTTGGAGATGTTTTCAAATTTCAGTTTTATTGTGAATTCTCGGTGTGTCATATGACGATACTGACAGACCCCATGGCCATTTATCGTAAAATTTATAGCAGATTTGTCAGCATTTACTAGATTCAACAGGGTAGGCATACAGTTGTTCAAACTTTACTGGTATTCAGGCCTTTGTTTCCACCTTTGATCACAGTCTTCTTGTTTTGCGTGAATTAAAGTCCCACTTCAGGAAAATCACAGTATTAAATAAATTTGCACATTTAATAGTTTGAGCAATTCAAAATTGACATGAGCAGCAAAAAAAAAAAAAAAAATATAATACAATAAATGAAAACTTTATGGTACAGCAAACTGGAGAAGGCCAGAAAAAGGCATCATCGTTGAATACTCACACTTTTTTTCAGACATATGGCAGACAGAATGGGCACACCATTTCTTCAACGAATTCTAAATCAGCAATTGACCAATCACATTAAAGATACGTTACCAGCCTTACGGAACAAATTACAGTCACAGTTATTGGCTATGGAGAAAGATGTGGAGGAATTTAAAAACTTCAGACCAGACGATCCAGCCAGAAAAACAAAAGCCATGATGCAGTACGTATTGGATGTTATTTTTGTCACGGTATTGCAGTATTGGGCCATGTCTGAATGTATCATAATAGACCATATCCGAACTCTGGTATCTGGATTTATTAGACCACTTTTCAACACGTCACAGTATATCAAACGTCACATCATGGAACCTTAAACGTCATGAAATTGGTCACATGGGGCGGACATGTTTGTGACATAAGGCAGACAAACAACAAATGGTGACTCTTAAGAAATCAGAATACCAGAAATCGGATATGGTCTATTGTTGTACAACGGACATTTGTAAAATCATAACATTATGCTCCTTGGCAAAGTTAGAAAGTTGCTAATTTTTAAGAAGTTTGTGGCTTGCCCACCATTTCAAAATAAGTTCCCAAAATGATCAAGTTCCATATACATGTTGAATTTACATTATCTTTTAAGGAACAAAATTATTGCACTTTCTCTTGAAATACTTTACACATTCTTTCTACTTCTTTTGATTTATCTGGGATAAAGAGAAAATTCAGCTTTTGGAAAAAAAATTACATAGTTTATACAACTAAAGATAAATTCCAATTCTCTGGGATGTCACCTCTTTTGTACAAAAGGCAATATTTTTATTGAAGACAAATTACATTACTAAAAAGTTCACTAAACATCTCTACCTTGAATATTGAAACATATGAATGTATAAATTGTATATTGCTTTACATACACAATAGATTATGATACCATATATTGTATTTCAGAATGTGTACTCAGTTTGGAGGAGATTTTGAGAAGAGTATAGAAGGTTCTGGAGCTGAGATCAGTACCTTGGAACTTAGTGGTGGAGCCAGAATAAACCGAATCTTTCATGAAAGGTTCCCATTTGAACTAGTCAAGGTAAGAGTTAACATGTAATGATCTGAATCATTTTTAAACAGGGCATTTATATCAAATTCATTATAAGATCAGAAAGCACAATTCTTATTTTTGAATATACATACATGTATATAAACCCACATAACCAAAATACTTGATATATACATATACATGTACAACACAAATTATTAAATTATGAACACTTATATAAATAAGGGTTTTACTCATTAGTCTTAATAAAAAATAGGAAGAAATGCACACATTCTATTGCCCATTGCATTAGCAAACTCATTTGATATTTTCTTATTTTGTATCTGGAATTCACATCATCAGATTTTGTGAAAAGAAAAAAAATACAAGTATAAAGATTTCCACATCTGTATAAATCACTATTGTTAGGTCTCCAAAATTGAGCTATTCTCGACATGACTTCTAAATGAATTTGGAAACTTCTAAATGAATATTTTTATTTGACGCATATTCTGAAAAAATAATAACGATAATTAACCCTTGATATTATTGTCATGTCTCTGCAGCCCATTGCATCAAAGATTCCAGCATTATAATATACACTGACAAACGTTTCATACCAACAGTTTTGGCTGTAATTTTACATTTTATATGCATAACAAATGTACAATGTATAATGCAAGATTTCCGGCAAACTATAAGATTGTATTTTCAGATGGAGTTTGATGAGAGAGAACTTCGACGAGAGATAGGAATCATAATTAAGAACATTCACGCTATTAGGTAAGGAAACATTAGTGTTTGAAAGCATGTCCATATCTTATGTATACACATAATTCACTTTTGATTACAGATGTATCAAGCCGACAGCGTTACGGAGAAAACTATCAGAAGGGAAATCATGTATACGATAAAAAGTATAAATGGCGTTAGGTGAGGTCACCACATGGGTTGTTGCTTTCTATATACAACCTCAGAAATATGTCTGTATAATGGTATGATGTTGTCATAAGTAACAAATCTTTATTTGTATACTATGTACTCAAGGCCATCAAAATTAATGAGAAGTCACGAATGCTATAAAGCACAGTATGGTTTCATCACACTTGTACAAAATGCTGTCCTAAAGGTGGTTACTTTTACAAGCCTGAACACCATTTTGTTCAATTAAGAGTCAAATTTCAAACATGTCAAAAGTGAACAAAAAATGTATCTTTTATATATATGATACTTGTACCAGGTGAATATGTTGACATTTTTCATGATCGTACTATTGTTTCTTCTAAAAAGAATACAATAATTCAGTGTTGTCACATTAACAAGTTACAGTTGTATCATGCAGTGTGTAGCTAAGCTTTCTAATTCACAAACTAGCTTCCTGTAGTGATTTAATTGGTTTGTTCTACATCTTTTCACACATTTGTTCTATTAAAAGGTGATTTTCTAACGATTTTGTTCCAGTTTTTCTCAGTCTAACACACCACACTTGTTTGTTTTGTCTTTGCAAATATCTAATTTTTGAGAGTTTTAAAATCAAATTTCTTGATAGGATTTCTCAAAATCAACAACCCAGCACACTGAAATCTAAATGCTAAGAATTCCTTATTTACCCTAAAATGAAATTGATAACATAAACTACTGTTTAGAGCAAAAAGCCAACATCAAAGCCTGAATGTTGATCTGTATAAGACATGAAGAAATAAAATACTAGAAATTATCTCCAAATTCTCAATTTAATGTACAAAATATGTTTCCAAGTTTTTCATCATTTTGTGAGTAAAGGCCCATTTGAATCATATTTCACGGTATGCTTTTTTTGCGACTTGAGAATGACTGCCAAAAAAGCAAAATAACCACTTATAAGATAATTCCTTTGGTGCAATACAATTAGAACCAATTAAGATAGAGCTACTGTGATACACAGTAATCTGTAATGAATGGAACAATCTACCACCATTACTGATTGACATGGAATTATTATGGATTTTTGTATGTCTTGTCAGTGCTCTGAGGTGCACTTAATATTCTGTCCATTCATCAGATTCCTACATCATATCACATCAGATGTAGAAGTAGTGTAGCCAGTCATTTGTATTATATGTGTATTGAATTACCTTCAACTACATTTTTGTATTACATTATTGTATTAACAACTTTTGTGTATCATTTTGTCATTGTGACCTCATTTTGTTTTCTAGTTTATATATAACTTAAGTTTGCAGTGGTTTGATGTTTCAGAATTTCAATAAGATGACTTCGAATACAGTTAATGCACAAATTTTATATACATCCTTATCTTATGTGTCGATAATTTTTAATTCAATTTTTATACCCCCTCAACAAAGTTGGGGGTATATTGGAATCACCTTGTCCGTCTGTCCATAGACATTTTTTGTCTGGAGCTTATCTTGGAAACCCTTCAATATTTCGTAATCAAATTTTGTATGCATGTTAGTAACCATAAAAACTTGTGCAAGTCTTTTTTTCAGGTTGATTCATGTATTTTTAAAAAAGTTATAGCATTTTGGGGATTTTCGAACTTAGAATTTATACGGAAAAAAGTTGTCCTAATCTTATCTCAGAAACAATTTTGAATATCTATTTCAAATTTTGTCATAATGCTAAGTACCATATAAAAATGTGCACCTGGTATTTTCAGGATGTTTCATTAAATTTTGAAAAAGTTATGGCTACTTCCATTTTCTTGTACTTAAGTACCTGTATGGAAAATTTTTGTCGGGAGGCAGTCTCAGACCCTTTTCAAATTTTGTTAGAATCTGTAGTATCTTATGAACTTATGGACCTTATATTTTTGGATTGATTCATCAAATTTTGAAAAAGTTATTGGAATTTGGTGTTTTTGAACTCTGTATATTTTCTGGAAAAAAGGGAGGTATATTATAATGTTCATACTCGTATTGTGTCACACTTGTACTGTGTCCACACCTGTATTGTGTCAACTCACACTTAAATTTGTTCTTACCATACTGATTCAGGATTCAGTGAGCTGGGGTATAACTATCTGTCATTTGACGTCAGCTCTACTTTTTTTTTACTTTTGTATACATTGTAATACATGTATACCAATGTAAACAAAATGTAATTTTTTAAAAATGATCTCAGTTATAGCTCCTAAAATTCACATGTTTACATTAAGTCAGGGTGCCCTCTTCATCTTATGATTTTGTACACACAATAATGATAAAGAAAATACTAAATAATATTTTTCGTATATTTCTTAACCTGCATTTATATTTATCAATTATGGACTTCTTACGAAGTCAATATGTTAAATATGGATATGTTAGGATTATATTGACCGAGGCCTCGGACTTTGTCCTTGCTCAATATAATCCTAACAGGTCCATATTTAACATATTGACAGAGTAAAAAGTCCATCATTTTTATATTACATATGTAGTTTTTATACCCCGCCACACTTAGTGGCGAGGTATTATGTAATACCCCAAGTTGTGTGTCTGTCCATCCGTCCGTCCGTCCGTCCCCCGAAAGTTTCCGACTGATAACTTGTGAATGAAATAACATAAGGTCTTCAAACTTGGTATGTGACTTCTTTACCACAAAACTCAGGCCAAGTTTGATTTTGGGTTCAGAGGTCCAAGGGGTCCTGGAGTTATGCCCCTTGAAACTTTGAAATTTTGCGAATTTTAGGGTTTCCGACTGATAACTTGTGAAAAAAAATAATGTATTGTCTTCAAACTTGGTATGTAATTTGTATACCACAAAACTCAGGCCAAGTTCGATTTCGGGTTCAGAGGTCCAAGGGGTTCTGGAGTTATGCCCCTTGAAACTTTGAAATTTTGCGAATTTTAGGGTTTCCGACTGATAACTTGTGAATGAAATAATNCTTGGCCAATTGGAATCACACTTGGTCACAATGGACCTTAGTTTGTCCCCTTCTTAAAATGTGTCTGGCTTGTCTGAACAGATTCAAGATTGGCATTCAACATTGGTATTATTATTTTTGACTGTATTTGTCAGCAATGGCCCAGGTGAGCGATACAGGCTCTTGAGAGCCTCTTGTTTACTTTTGTTTACATTGTAATACATGTATACCAATGTAAACAAAATGTAATTTTTAAAAAATTATCTCAGTTATAGCTCCTAAAATTCACATGTTTTCATTAAGTCAGGTTGCCCTCTTCATCATATGATTTTGTACACACAATAATGATAAAGAAAATACTGAATAATATTTTTCGTATATTTCTTTACCTGCATTTATATTTATCAATTATGGACTTCTTACAAAGTCAATATGTTAAATATGGACCTGTTAGGATTATATTGACCGAGGATGAAGTCCGAGGCCTCGGACTTCGTCCTTGGTCAATATAATCCTAACAGGTCCATATTTAACATATTGTCAGAGTAAAAAGTCCATCATTTTTATATTACATATGTAGTTTTTTTGGAACTTTATTACATTTTTGTGGAGAAAAATTGTGTCAATACATCGCAATTTAATTAGAAATAGAACCTTTATTGAAGGCGGATGTGGATCAGCCATCATCTAGAATGGATTACATGAGTGCCCATAGGATAAATAAGTGTCGACATTTCTCTTACATTAGCAAATAAAAAACAAAGATTAGCGTGTTTACATGAAGTGTGCAATAAAAAACATGTGGCAACTATTAAATATATTTTTCATTGATTTCAGTGGTTGCTCTGTAGAAACATTTAAATTTCCCCTTTTATTTCCCCAGCAGAAACTCCTGTCAATGTGTAAAGCGTTTTCCAATAATGTTTAAAATATTTTTTCATAAGAACTTTCTTGGTGAGAAACTATAGTCTGAGAGTTCAACCAGACATGTAGCGTCAATAAAACTAAAAATAGAAACATAGCGTCAATATACTTAAAAATAGAAACATAGCGTCAATATACCTTAAATTAGAAACAATGCTGAAATATACTGAATATTCTTAAAATCACGTGAGCGTATTAGCCAATGAGATTAATAGGATCTTATACCATATGTAATATAGTGAATTATTTTCAGCTTTGCAGTCATACATGAGATTGTACAATTAACTGTATATACATTGTAGTAAAGGACATGTACATGTACAATGTCCCAGCTTTTTTGTAGCAAATGTATTGTAGTTATTTTATATATTTTATTTTGTTAGAATTTGAGGTGAGGGATGTTTAAAAAAAATGAAAAATTATGTTGTTTGTAGAAAGTTGTTAATTATTACTCTAAATTCTAGTCGAGTTACTGTATTAATTATCATTATATCATTATTGTCAGGATTTATCCATTACGATAAGGTTCTTATATCGAATTATGGCATTTGATTTTTAAATGACTATTTATGATGATTTGCATGGTTGGCAAAATCATTCCTGTAAAGAGAACATAATCTGATACATCATTTCATGTGTTATTTGTTCCATCATTATATTTGTTCCAAAGGAACAAACATAGTATTTGTTCTTAACGGAATAAACGTTACATAACAATTGTTCCAAAAGGAAGAAATATTATGACAATGTTTATAATGTTTGTTCCAAAGGAACTTTTGTTATGCGGAATAAATATCTTTGACAAAATAAACCCTAGGAAACTTGTTTGAATGTCTAAAGAAAATGATACACCAGGTCCCATCCCTATCATCAGTGTCAATTTATTATTTTCATATGATAGAAAAACTAGTTCCATCAAATTTAGTTGATCGAACAGGTAATACAGTGTGAAGTGATAAGCTTTTGCAATGAATGTGTTGCTAACTTGATTTTAGATTTGTTATTTTGGCATACTCGTGTTTTTTGAAAAAAAAAAAAGAAAATGCAATATTCAGTATTAAAAACTAATTAGACTCGGGATAAATACAGCAAAAAATTCAAAGTTTAAAAAGGATGAATACTAAGTCATTATATAGAAACAGCTGTCCACAGATAGGATGAATTTGTAATTGATTAAGTTAAAAGTCATATGTACGCACATATTTTTCAGGAAAAACATTTAAGATTTGAGTATCTTTTAATACAGTGCTGATAATCTTACATGTATATTAAAAAAATCTGTGTATTGGAGGAGTATTGATCTACTTATGCCATTCCAATCAACGTTTGTAGTGTTTTGATGAAAAAATGATTAATTTTATCTGTTGTTTTATAGAACTGGTTTGTTTACCCCAGACATGGCATTTGAAGCAGTTGTGAAAAAACAGATAGAAAAATTAAAAGGTCCCTCATTAAAATGTGTGGATCAGGTCGTATCTGAATTAACAAATGTTGTACACAAGTGTTCAACAAAAGTAAGAAATTTATTTTTATTAGAGTCAAATGATATTGATAGTGAAATGATAGTGTAATAGAATAATTAGACCCGTCCTTTTATGGTATGACGGCTACGGCGATGGCGGCGTAAACTCAAGTTTTTATACAGAAGCCATTGATGTAGGAACTTTATATTTGGTCCATATGTAGCTTACGGCGAACCCTATTTGTGGGACCCAAAATCATGTGACCTTGACCTATATTTCGCGGTCCAGTGACCAGGTTAAGTTTTTTTGCTTAAGTCCATTTCTCAATAACTAGAAGCTAGAAGTCAATGATATTTGGTATATAGCTTGGTCTTGGTTAGTACATGTCCGTCTGCCATATGGCTTTTGACCTTGACCTCAATTTCACGGTCCAGTGACCAGGTTAAGTTTTTTTGCTTAAGTCNTTTTTTGTTGATTTTAAGGCTTCGGCGGCGTAAATAAAGTTATGTTAATGGATGGACTACCGGCAATCATAGTGAACAGTTCTTGAGTTATGAATCAAGGTTCACAATCCCTGAAACAACGAGCTGTAAGCACTACACTTGACAGTTCCCTGGATGGCTATTCGAGTGACTATGTCGTTGCAAGTCCCCCGTTCTGCAGAGTTTGCATGGTTGAACTGAGTAGCATTAACGACATTATCACCAGCCCAGTAGTCAGTACTTCGGTGCTGACCCGAAAGCCGATTCTATTTAAAACCTTACAATATCTAATTTTTGTAAATTTTGTTGGAACTAAGGAGTATCTCCCTCAGGCAAAGCTCTGTCCTTAGCTGATTTTGGTTTCCTATTTAGATCATATTTGGTAATTTGTTCTCTATCAGTTTTTAAACGTCTTTGACATTATGGTCTTCCACATGTTTAGATTTTATCTGCACTGAAGAGACATAAGTTGTCGAAATGCGCATATGCAGAATCAAAATTAACAGTAACTTCGGTATTTAGTTATTTATTAACAAACATAGATAGATAGATAGATAGATAAGATTTTATTAACTAATCACAGTGCCCGCAAGAGGCAGAATAATTAGCAATGATTATGCATAAACAAAGAATAATGAATTACAAATAATTAAACTGATTTTGTTGATTGGCGATGATTAGAAAATTAAATATAGACTTTAACACAATAATATTAATCTGAAGGACTCTAGCTGTGAACCCTGATACAAACATATTGGTACTGTAATGCACGAAAGGTCACTCAAAATCCCAGAACACCATTCTTTTGACTGAATCAGAAAAGGCAAAAAATATTTAAAAAAATATGTAATGCTTGCTTTATTTATAAAGAATGGAATAAAAGGAGAAATGCAGTAAACGTACATCAGGCAAATAATAAAGGGGAGAGAGAGTGGTTTCATTAACAAGCTTACAATCTTTAATTTTCCCCCAAACAGTCAACTGTAAATTCAAATAACAGCAACATAATGATTAACAGAAAGCACTGGTTTTGTTTCCCTTTAACAGTTAAAACTAAGTTAAAATTTAACAGAACATAAAACACCAAATGGTCCAAAAACAGTTCACAATTGATTTATTTGACCAAAAATAATCAAGAACCAGCAGAAATGCCCAAAACACAATAAAATAGGNGTCTGCCATATGGCTTTTGACCTTGACCTCAATTTCATGGTCTAGTGAACAAAGTTGAGTGTTTCTGATTAGAATAGTTTCTTAATTACTGTAAGTGGAATGGTAATAATATTTGGCTTGTAGGTTGCTCTTGAGTAGTGCATGACTGTTTTAGCGACAAGCAGGGACGGGCGAGACATCTATTAGGGTCCACTCTTGTTTCTCAAAGTCACAAAGTCTGGTTTGATATTGGTATATCTACCTATGTGTCTTCAAGAAAATAGTTAGTTTATTTAATTTCTACCCAAGTTAAGTTAAGGGTTATTCCAGTAAAAATTCCCACCAGGGGGTGGAACGCCACTTATTTTTATACCCCACACACCAAGAGAAAAAAATTAAATACATGTATATAACTATACTATAAGGATACAATAGAAATTTACCCACCACCAACAGAAAAAAAAAAATGGTGTTCCACCCCCTGGTGGGAATTTTAAATGGAATAGCCCTAATAAATGTCATAATTAGTTAAGATAAAAATATGCTGGCTTATTGAAAATGAATCTCACTGTTAATTTGATCTGTGAATTGAAAACCCCACCATTCCGCCATATTACTACATAAATAATGGTACCCAGAAAACTTGTTTCTCATTCATTCTCGTTAGTCATGTGATGAGACTTACAGACCCTGTTTTGTTGTGAAATTGCATGTACCCACTCAAATCAGGCTAGAAAATATACCACCGCAGTTATAGTGAAAGAGTAGATACAGTGACAACATTATCTTAAGAAAATTAATTTATGTGTAATCATGACCAACATAATCACCAATTTTACAAATATCAATAACATAATACCAAAGTTACTTATACTATAGCTAATCCCAGATTCTGATTATCACAAAATGATCGAATAACGCAGTAATTCACGAATGCGCGCAGGGCATGAGTGAATTACAGCGTTTTTCGATCATGGGTTGAATATTTTCGATAATCAGAATCTAGGATTAGTTATTGTTTTTGTTATATAGATCTTCTTCTCTTGATTTTACTGGCTTATTTTAAGATTCATTGCATGAACTACGTTTTCGATGTTAATCTGCTGAGACGTTTACTTAAAGACCTTGACAACATCTATTGTGACGTCACTTCCTAGAGTGAAATTATGGAAAATAATTTCACAGTTAATTATCACTTTTCTTTCAATGAGAAATTTCAATCTTTCACCGCAATCTATATAATAATGTACATTTACTTTCTGCATATGGCCATTTCTACAACTTATGTCTCTTCAGTGCAGATATAAAAATATTGGAAATCATTGTGACATTATCATACATTGTACTAGATTTTCAGAGTCAATAAATCTGCAAGAAGCATACAAAGTACATTGACGGCAAATAAAATTGAGGACGACCAGTGTAAGAAATTATCAGCGGAATGGAGAAAATATCTACAGTAGAACTTCAATGGTTCGAACTGCAAAAACTCGAACACCATGGTTGCCTCGAACTCCTTATTTGGTTCATGGTTAAAATTTAAAGGTAGATTGACCTAGATATCTTGAACACCCCTTTTAAGCTGGAAATGTTTTCATCCATCCCTTGGGTGTTCGAGCCATCGAAGTTCGACTGTATGTGACCAAAAAATCATGAAAAGAAATTTCAGAGTCACTCTGGCTTGAAGTGGATGAATGAAATTATTCTCTCAGCTTTCTGTGAAAAAAACGTACAAGAACAAAACATAGAATAAGCAATGACCAGCAAAGTTAAGTTATTATTTTCCCTGTATATGTGATTATCTATTAAGGTATTTGATGAAATAAGAGATAAAAGCACTGTAAGATAAAGTAACAAAATAAGGGATGTATCATTTCTTTAAAAATTCTTAAAATATTTTACAGATGAGTCGCTACCCAAGATTACGAGAGGAAGTGGAAAGAATCGTCAACACAAGGATACGAGAACAAGAACAAAGAGTAAAGGACCAGTTATTGTTACTGGTAGATGTACAGTTATCCTATATGAATACCAATCATGAAGATTTTATAGGGTTTGCAAAGTAAGTGTTTTACTTACATTGTATTTCCAAAAGAAAACTTCAATGTTAATTTGGATGTTTTATACCCATGTTTCAGATTAGTAGAACATACTTTTGTGAGCTACATTTTTGTTTACTGCACTGTGTCGAGAAACTGTTGTGTTTGATTTATTGATGAATTAGAGTTTAAAATCCAGTAAGCAATATTTCAGTCTTATCAGGAAAAGAACAAATTAAACAGTTCTAACATATTGAAAAAAAGAAAGAAAAGAGGTATTGGGAAAACGTGGACCATACGTTTTAATTGCCACTGGAAAAGAAAAGAAAAGGGTTAGGGCAAGAAGTTAAACCTTTTAAAAGACCAAAAAGGGGTGGCTCTTATCAAGAAATATTGAAGAGATCATTATACTGCATGGAGTTTGGCATTTCTCCTCATAGTTTTTTTCACCGGTCTTTAGCAGGTTTTCTATATTGTGACCTACCCAACATCAGCAACTTATTCCCCTGAAACAAAGTTAGTGAGAACTGAACCGTCAATCCAAAAGTGAACAATCCAAGGACAATGGCAACACCGGAAACAAAAAAAGGGGGGCAACAGAGACACAACATAGGTACAGCACAGAAAAGAAAAATGAAGACACACACACACAAAGATGAAAAACACGGACCCAATAAAAAACCATGGGTGAGATCAGGTGCACCGGTAGAGTTAGCATCTCCTGCTTCTTATAAGACACCCGCCGTGTTGAACATGTCAAATCTGGTAGAGGAAACAACAATTAAGCTTTAAAGGGAAAGATCTGTTGTCATCAGGGAAACAGATATCCCATAGCGGTCCACAAGATGGTGATGGCGACCATAAAACTTCTGGAGGGATGACTTTAAGTTTTGGGTAACATACCCTTGTTGAAGTAGCCTATTTGTGAGCAACCGGGCTCTATCAAGGAAGTTACTGTATCGAACACAGGCTCTTGAATAGCCAATGAGCTGGGAGATGTAAACTCCATATGCCGGCGCTGCTGGGATGTTGCTACAAAGAAAAGGGAAGTTTACTATTGGAAAGGTGAAGTCATCACGTTTGTCATACAGCTTAGTTTGAAGCCTCCCTCTGTTGTCAATTTCAAGGTGAAGGTCAAGGAACGAGGCTGATGTAGAAGTGTCTGTGGTATCTTAATTTCGAGCTCTTTTGGATAGATCAAATGAAGAAAATCACCAAAGCGAGGGTTGTTTAGCGACAAAATATCATCTATATAATGGAAGCTAAAATTGAAGGATTGGGCCAGTTTTTTATCTTTATTTTGAGGAAGCCCTTCGATGAATTCAGCTTCATAAGAGTGAAGATCAGATCGGCTAGGAGAGGCGCACAGTTTGTGCCCATAGGAATTCCGATAGTCTGTTGAAAAACAAGTCCTCCAAACTGGACAAATATATTGTCGATCAGAAACTCTGAACATTTTAATCACTTCTTCCTCTGTATATTTTTTCTCCAATTCAGAGTCATTTTTCACAAAGTAAGCTTGTTCTATGCCTACAACAATGTACCTGTCTTCGTTCACCGTTCTTACGTGAGAAACATCTTTGAATTCAACCTTTCAGCCGAGATTTTAGTTGTTCATGAGGAATAGTAGTGTAAAGTGTGGAGAAGTCGAGCGTTTTAATGCTGTTAAAGTGTGATAATGATCTAGAGTTGAAGATGTCAAGTAGATCTTTAGAGTTTTTCAAAATCCACATTTCATTTACACCGCTTCTTGAAAAGCAAGTATCACAGTATTTTTGAAGGCCCTCTTTAACAGCTGTCAAGATGGAGGTTAGCAATTTAGATATAGGTTTTGTAGAGCATTTGGCAGAACCAGTGATGTATCGTTCTTTGTATGGGCATTTATGTAACTTAGGTACCCAGTACAAAGAGGGGAGATCTGTGTCTTCATTCTTGGTGGAAATCCCGAAGGAAAGCAAAACAGATTTATGATTCTGTAATATCTCCTCCTTTGACAGAGTAGTAGCTGCGTAAGTTGGATTGCCGTTGGAATTATCAATTCCTAGTTCTTTCTTTAAACAATTTATTTAATGATTTTTGCAAATAAAAATGATATTATTTGGGGCCTTATCGGCAGGAACGACGACGTAATTGTCATGAATGGAGGACAAGTAACTGGCCACATCAGCATTTTTAGCTCACCTGGCTATGCCAGGGTGAGCTTTTGCCATCACTTGGCGTCCGTCCGTCGTCATTCGTAAACTTTTTTCAAAAATCTTCTCTGAAACTACAGGGCCAATTTAAACCAAACTTGGCCTGGATCATCACCAGGGTATGTACTTTCAAAATTGTATCCGAGGAGTCTGAAAACCAAACAACATGTCTGCTGTTAGGGCTATTCCATCAAAATGCATGTACCAGGGTCGGAAGGCAATTTTCTACTACCCCTACAAGCAAGGGTAATGGACAAATATAAGTTTAGCAATAAGATACAAATTCAACAAGAACCAACAAGAATTTTCATTTTCTGCCTTCCGACCCTGGTACATCCTTTTTAATGGAATAGCCCTTACTAAAAATAGAACATAGGGGTAAATTGCTGTTTTTGGCAAATAACTTTAAAACCGTTGCAGATATCAAAAATCTGACATGAGGTAAAATTGTTCAGAATGCCAAGATCTATCTGCTCTGCAATTTTGAAGAAAATCGGAAAACCTATCTGAGAGTTATAGCCCTTTTTCCTTAAATTTTTCAAAATTCTACATACTCTGAAATTTTGAAGAAAATCCAAAGGCCTGTGTATGATTTATTGGCCGTTTTTCACCAGTTTTTTTTCCCAATGCCATATGGTTATGGGTTATTTCCCTTTAAATTCTGTGTTCAAATCTTTTTTGGTTAACTTTTCTCTTTTAAGCTTTAAAGAAATTCCCTACTATCACTTCATTTAAAAAATTATTTCTTCCATAATTAAGAGAAAAAACAGTGTTTTTGTGCAAATTTCTGCAATTTTTTGCAAAAATACTTTCGTAATCTTACCTTATTTCATGTCATAATGATTTCCTATATAAACATATTGTGTAGACTACAGGGACTTCAGTGTTTAATCACTATGATCTCTGCTGACATGAATGTTGAAGTAGATTATCAGCTTCATAGACTGCTTAATGTTAAAAATATTAGTAAATAAAACCTTCGGTGAGCAGTTGATGAATTAACCTTGAAAACCACTGAATGGATTTGAACAGAACTTGGCATTAATGATGCTTATGAGGTGCTGACTATAATATATATATGTATTGTGACTTTTATGCCTAAATGTCATCCAACATGGCCATCTGCTGGGAACTTAATTTATTACTCGACTGTATGGAAAGAGCATACAAAGAATTTTTTATCAGAAACAACTTGGCTAGTCACAATGTATCTTAGATGGTCCCCTTCAAAACAGATGTCCTTCAAGTCTGCACCTTATGCAAATTGGCTACCAATGGGAAACATAGTTTAACATAGGAGTACATTCAAAGATCTTCTTTAAAACCATTTGGCCAGTTGGAAATAAACTTTGGCACAATACTTAATTTTCTTTAAAATTGTGTCCTGCAGATCCATCCCTTATCCAAGATGGCATGCAATAGGGAAAATATTTAAATTAAAGTTGGATCATATAACATAAATGTTTATTTACATAGTTTGAAAATGAGACCCTCTAACATTTAAGTTGATTTGAAGTTATGTATTGGCCATGGTCCAGGTGAGCGATACAGGCTCTTGAGAGCCTCTTGTTTAAAAATGATGATGCTTTAGTTCTCATTGACCCTCGTAGCTGATTGATTCGTTTCAGAATCATCGACCTCACAGCCTTAATCCACTCTGAAAGGGAATCAAGGTCTTCTTCTTGTTCACGCTTAATCCATTTTCTGGCGTAGTCCTCTACAGCATCCATAAGAAGTTTGAAATTTTGTTCCCAGTTGATGGAACGTGGTTCATGGAATTTAGGCCCTTTTGCAAGGACATCACGGAAAGACTTGTTTTCAATGATACTCAAATCTCCCGTTATGACGTGACCACAGGGACTATATCTGTATGGTGAATCAAAACATGAACAATCTGGTGGTTTAGACTTGAGGTCGTCGGTGGTAAGGTTTTGCAATACCTGTTTATGGTTGAAAATTTTAGACGCGATTGGTGAAGTATAGGTGTACAAACTGGGGACAACCCAGGTCAGCTCTGTAAACAGATTCCAGGTTATAGTCTATTAGGTTTATGCAATTTGTTTTTGTATTACATATTTTCATTCATCATCTTTATTTTTCATTTTTGATTATTTCCAGAGCACAAGACAAATCAGAAAGTACCACAAAGAGGAAAGTAGGCAATCAGGTAAGGATTTACTTCCCTTGGTTCAATTTCCTGTCATCTTCATCACACATTGAAAAATCAAAATAAACCATTTCTGCTTCTATATAATATATGAATCATTTAAGCTTTTATTTTTATTGTTTGCTTTTTATATAAAATTATTTGAAAAATCTTCAAGGATTATGAAGATACACATAAATTTTGTCCCCTCATGTGCCTGCTGTAAAAATAAGATAGTTATGATTTTGTTAGTGTCTAGAGGAAGTTCTTAACAGTTTCTATACATAGATACTATAAGCATGAAAATAGGGACATTACATTGCTTGTAGATATATTTTTAAGTTTTTGCTTTCCTTATGCTACTATACAGTTATTCTCATATTTATCATGTCTGACTGTTAAATGTTAAAATAGGGATTTCAAGAAACCCATAGAAATCAAGTAAGTCAGAAGTCAGCAGAAAGCCATAAATGCTCTTGTGTAGACAACATTTTTGCTTATACTTTTAATTCTTTTTTGCATTGTAGCATATATATTCTATATACATGTATAGGAATACTAATATGATAATAGAGCAAATTTCATGAATTCAGTACATCATAACAATGCACTACTAAGTTAAGATGGGCTTATCTTTTCACTCTATCTCTTACGACAGCCCCCATGCCCCAGTGCCTTTAAGATTTGATGTCTAGAGAACTATTCTTATACCCACCAATTGGCCATAGCTTCTAGAAGGACAGCATCAATGGACATTTTTGGGTTTGCTTCCTATTCTTATGACAAACCCATATGATAAATTTTATGGTTCCAGATATTTTATTTGACTGGACTTTGAATCAATCTGAAAAAAAAAAAAAAAACTTTTTCTAAAAGACATTCCACATGTTCACTGATGTGACATTCCACATGTTCACTGATGTGAAATTCCACATGTTCACTGATGTGACATTCCACATGTTCATTGATGTTACATTCCACATCTTCACTGATGTGACATTCCACATGTTCACTGATGTGAGATTTTCAGTTTTGACTATACCCTGGTTTGACTCTCCAACTTGCTTCTCTTCAGGAACACCTGAAAATTCACAGTGTTGTTGCCTTAGTTTCGAATGTTGTGTTCTCATTTTCCTACTTTTCATGGACATCTCTTGTCTTCATTTTTTTTGGCCAGCTTATGGACTCTAATACTTAACATGGTTATTTTATCCTTTGGAATTCTACTGCTGTTTCTAATGTTTTGCTGTATATTTAATGTTATTTCTTTGTCATGTTTGTGTTCAGAAAATATCCAGTTGTTGACATTTTGACCTCAAACTTAGAGATATTAGAAACTTCAACCTCATCTCTGGACAGTTTTAATTCAAATTTGGAAATTGCATTCATGCAATTGTAATGGTGTGTAAAATTGAACTAAGTTGCAAATTGTTCATAATCTGTTAAAACTTACTCTTTACACCAATGTTCTACTTTAATTTTACTGGCATAAGCTTATGAATAAGATGCTGGCAACCGATTATTTCACTAACATATAGATCATGTTTCATTTTGAAAATTAATTTCATACTTGCTACAAATGTTTTTTTTATACTTTTTTTTATTATGCACAATAATGTATACATCAAAATTGAATTTTTCTACATTTTTTCTGGAATAAAGTTGTGGAATTTATTTTCATGTTAAGATATGTTTTTATGTCAAATGAATTTATAGGGGGTATATCCCCAGTGAAAAGCTCCAGTATACCTTCACAAATCATTATCACCAACTATGAAAGAATGTCTAAGGGCTGCTCAACCCTGTCCATCATTTTTTTCTGTAATGTTGAACTCTTGCCCCTTTAGCCTGATACTTCTTAAATTTTGCATAGATGTCCATGTTTATAATTAATCTGCTGTTGAACTAAGTAATTTTGACATATTTGTCGGTGAGTTTGAAACTCTGAAAAACTTCATTCTGACACTTTTGAATATTGCACAGTTATTCTACATAGTGGAAAGATGTGCACCATTGCTTTTGGCAATATTTATTTGTGGTTGAACTTTGACATTGTTTTGACATTTTCATGATAAAGGGTATCAGCTCTGTATTCATAAACTTTTGACACCTTTTCCCCAGTACTTCTAGAACTTTGCACAACTGGTATGGACACATTTGGGAGTTTTTGGACATTTAAAAAGCCTTCCTTATTTAATTACGAGTTGCAATAATGGGATGTCACTTATTGTAATATTTTACTAATAATTTCTTTATAAGAATTATCTGTTAAGATAATATGGTACATGTATATATATTATTTGAAGTTACAACCTGAAACAAGACATTCTATTAAGTTGCTCATTTCATTGATGGTAACGAAGGTCCATAATGGAGTTTTTTGTCGTACATATGTTTTTTTTATTCATTTCATGTTTACATTTTTTTCTAAAATAGCTACCTTAAATTTGTTAAGTTGTTAGTGTTTTTGGTGTCCAAGGAATTTTGAGATCACAGCCTCATTGAACAACAGCATAAGTTAAAATGGAGAAATTAGCCTCAACAGTTGTGGGCAAATATATGTACTTATACTCTTGAGAAATACTATAAAACCAACAATTATCCTGCACTTTATGAACTAAATGAAATTAACAAACCATATATTATTTATTGTAGGTGATAAGGAAAGGCTGGTTAACACTACATAATATCAGTTTTATGAAAGGAGGATCAAAAGAATTTTGGTTCGTTCTGACGACGGAATCATTGTCCTGGTTTAAAGACGAGGAGGTGAGACGTCAATCGTTTTTAACCTTAACATAAATAATCATACTGTTACAATTATGAAAGACACCATATTCTGTGTAATAGCTGTGACTTTCATACAAACAGACAAAGAGAGCAAAAAACAATTGGTATATAAATTTGAAAAATATTGATGTTGCAGTTATTACAGATTGCAGTTATATATAGTTTCCACAATGACAACTGGTTGATTATGAAATTTCTCACATCGAGTTGAATAAATTTTGCAAATGTTTGAAAGCGAGGCTTGAAAATTTATTGAACGAGATGTGAGAAATTTCATAATTAACATGTTTAAGCTGTGGAAATTGTTTCTCTAATGACTGGACGAAAAACACAGAGGATTGTATTCCGACTAGATTTGGCGGGAAATTTCACGTGGGTTGTTCTCTCACTAGAGACGAGAAATATTTTGATCACACCTGTCAGGCGTTGGTTAAATTTGCTAGAAATTAGAGAAGCATATTTCCCATTCAACAACTTATGTCTCTTTATCAAAGATAAAATAAATATATTTGATATGTAATGTTTATCATGCTATATATATATAGCCAGTCTCAATTGTATAGGGTATTGTGCATTCTCTGTATCAATGAATGTAGCACACTTAGTACAGAAACCAATAAAGAATTATACTACCAAAATAAAAAACAGTTTTATTTAAAGGCAACATAATATTTCCCTAAGAAAGCAACTTAAGGGAGTACGAGTGTCAGAAATTTTGTAATTAGAATTAAAATTCTGACCTTTTGTTTTGAAGAGCACTACTTATGGAACAACTTGAGCAAACAAATTTGAAAATCCATATAGAAATTTTTGAGATATAAGACATCAAAATTTAGGCGGGAAACAGATCTCTCTAGAGTTTCCATTCAATTTGCATAAGATGTTTATAGGCCTTTAAATATATGAAATTATAATTGAAAGTTGATTAAATTTTATCCATNGTCTATTTTATGTATTTTAAAGTGACTTATGACCAAGAAAATGTGATCCATGTGCAAAAAATTTTAGCACTGTTTGAATGGATAAAACCCGAGGATATAGATTGCTTCTGGAATCTGAGGCTCGTACTCCCTTAACTCAAGTGTGCAATAAATTTCCATATTGCATGTGTGCAAATCTGACTCAAATTTTACAACAAAAGGGTTATTGCATGAATATTGAGGAATATTGTGCTTTTAGATTATATATTGCACTTGTAAGATGATGCAATGTAAAATTTTACTCTGCATAATATTCACCAATATTTATGCTATAACCCTATTGTATCATATTTTATTAATTTAAGGATAAATTATGTTTGGTTGAATTTTTTCTCATTTTAAAAAAATATAGATTTGTCCTGCTTAATAGTTAATTAAAAGTTTAGGAAGAAGCATTATTTCTTCCACTGTCTCATGTACTTCCACAACGTCTTTTAGTATTGTCAGCTGCTGCAAGTTATCTCCCCCTAAAATCTACTGCATTTTGCTGTTGTTTTATGTGTTTGTTGCTAGAATTTACTTCCTGCTTGTCTCTGTACTAATTTTGTCTTTACCAAACAAGGAAGTAAAATATTATTAACTTGAAACAAATACCAAATGGGAAGTATACAGTTGTACAATTATTGTGCAAGTTTTACTCTTTATAGAGATTTTTTGATACATTTAAAAAAAGTATGTTTTTGAAAACAAACGTTGTGTTCATAATGTTTATTTGGGCAATGAAGATTCAAATTATTTAATTTATATTAAATTTATTATATGCAGTTAAATAAATACAGCCCATACAAGAAGACCAATAGAAATTGTTTTAAACCCTGTATGAGACCATATATCATGATACACGAGTTTACGACTCCTGTATCATGTATGGAGATGTTGTTGATTAGTCCTTGAGTGTAGCATTTAATAGTTCTTTATGATATGCTGTATCATTGATACTCTGTGTTGGAAAAGTATTATATTTTATCGTGCGAACAGGGAACATAACCAAGTGGGATTCACAGTCCTATAAAGTTTTACTTGAAATAGGTTTTGTGAGGAATTTTCATAACAGTAACCCTCCCATTAATAAATTCTTTGCATGACAAATATTAAATGAAGTTAATACATGTATATTGATTATGTTGGAATTTTACTAACAGCATGTTAACAGAAATTGACAGATGAAAATTACTGTGGAAAACAGTATATTGAGCTTAGAATTAATGCCTTAACACAATTTAAAAATGAACCATAGCTTGTCTGTCAGATATCTAGGTTATCAAGTAATTGATATTTGACTTCTTTGAATAAAATCTACAGACATGGTTCTATTCTACTTTTAAGCAGAACTCTGCTTCTTGTATTCTGAAATATGACTGCAATGATTTTAAAATGCATATCTGTTTCCTATCTTTGCATTTTCTATGACTCTAGTGATCTGCTAGTTTGGATTACCTCTATTTTAAGTCTATTGCTACATTTGACTATTGTTTGTGTGTTCACCCTTTCTCTCAACTCTTTCGAGGGCATTTTTGTATTATTTTAGATATTTTTACCAAATGGTTTCAAACTTGCAATGAATTTCTTTAGTTGATCTTTTGAATAATTGAATTGATTATTTTTAGAAGAATATGAAATATTGAATTAAAATTTGACGTGAATCTGTTTATCAAATTATATCTTGTTGAACAAATATAAAGCTTGATGCAGATAATATATCTGTTATGAACATGATCCATGTTAGTGGCCAAGAAATGTACTCTGATGGCTTCCAAAAGCATTCTTCTTTTTCAACAAATCATTAAACCTGAGTTTACACTTAGTCATGAAAAAATTTTAAGAGGACCTCTTCAAGATTTTATTTCAATTTAAAGACTTGCATGTAAAAATAACAAAAATCTGACCATGTTGTTTTGCATGAAATCCTTGATTTTACAATTGCCTGAGAAAGATTAATCCCTGGAATGCAATGGATTCGTGTTAACTCATGTCAAAGCTCCTTCTGAACACTGTACTAATATTTAAATTTCTGAAGTCATAAACTCATTATTAGTTAAAAGGGAAGAAAGGTTGACTTGTACGTGTTTAAACATCAGAACGTGATCAGAACATGCTTCAAATAAATCAAAGTGTATGGGCAAATAAATTGTAACATTACTACAATAATAGGTTTGAATCATGTATTGTATATCATAATCAAAACTTTTATTTCACTTGTTGTTGCAGTCATTAAAGGAACATGGTTACAGAAAACAAAATAATCGGTCAAAATGTATAACCTGTAAATCCTCTAAATTTTAATGTAAAAAGTTTACGATTCGAAAATTTTATGCTTAATCAGGTCTATTCTCTTATGTTTACCCTATTTGCTAAATTTGTTATGTTCTTTTTAATACGAAAACATGCAGAACAAATAGAATCTTACTCTGTAGGTTGGATCAATATCTATGAAAATGATGTAATTTAGAGATTGAAATTTCAGGCAGTGAATAATTCGACTTCTAATGTTACCTCATGATGGAAACTCTGCCTGTCAGAATAACAGACAAGCATTTAATACTGGTACTTTATGAAAACTCTGCTTGTCAACTGCTTACATGGCTTATGGCTGTATTATACAATACATTTGCATTTCAGTATTGTGCATTATGTACCATAAAACACTTTCTTTCAGGAGTCGGACAAGAAATATGAATTATCACTGGATCAGGTCAAAGTGAGAGATGTTGAAAAAATGTTGTCTAAGCGTCCAACTTTTGCTCTTTTCTCTTCAGAACATAGGTATAATTCAATGTTGTACCACTACCCATGCTGAATTAATATCAGGTGGCATGACTTTCTATTTCTAGCACCCAAAATTACTGTATTTATTTTTAGAAACTGAAAGTGGACATAGTCTTACTTGAACCATTTTCCAAAAAAAAAAAATGATATGCTTGCTGAGATAATGCAGTCTTACCTTTGAACTTTTGATGTTGGTTTAAATATGCATGTTCAGAGTATCATTTGGGCAGATTTTAAATGATACTATCACTTATTTTATGAAGATAAAGAAAGGCATGCAGCTTTTGAAGCAAACTGAAATGATTTCAACTATTTTAGAAAAACTATGTCCACTTCAAATTTAATTTTATTAAATATTGTGAACTATTGCATGTTTTATACATTAGTTAGTATTTTTATTTCATTTTTTTTTTAATTATTTGCGATGCATGTATCTGTCCTAGCTTGCAGCAGCTGCATTTTTGAATTACAAATCACTTTTTGTACCCATAAGTTTTCCATTTTAATTTTGTATTTACCATTATTATAGGAGAAGGATAAGAAGTACATGTTACAGTTAGATAACCTGTTAGTACAGGATTCAGTTGAGTCAGGATTTCTGAAGACTAGAAAAGGCTTTAAATTAGTCAGTAGTGATAACAGGTTAGGTCTTGTCCTAATTCATCCTTCCGGTGCCATCAAACTTAAACCCATATAAAACAGATCTAGTCCAATGCCTGCCTGGCTGTAGCACTTAAAGTCAAGTACACAACAGTTTAAAATAGGCCTAGTCCTAAACCATCTCGCCTATAGCACAAAATTTCGTATAGTCCTATGCACAACAGGTCTAGTCCTGAGCCTCTCTTTACCACCATAAAAGTCTGATATAAAGTAGGTTAGGTTTATTCCTTAAACATACTGCATTTTGCACAAAAAATTAGTTATATATAAAACTGGTCTAGTCCTAAACCATCCTGCCTATTATCATAAAAGGAAAGTCCTTTCTATGACAGGTCTTGTACTAAACTTCCTGCCTGTGGCACCAAAAACTTGTCAAATACCTTCAGATGTTTACCATGCATACACACAGTTTACCTGTACATGGAAATAACAAGATTGCACTTTTCTTCACATTTTCAAGGGCTTTTGATCATAATAAATGATTTAAAATCTTCATAGTTTCCATGGATATGGTCAGGTTTTTAGTGCAAAATAGTTATGATCATGCATGGGTACTATTAATTGTGGTCAACAATGGCATGATGACATCGTAGGTGTTGCTTACATACAACTGATATGATCATAGCATTAACATTCTCTGTTTGGCTGTTGATAGCACTCAGTATTTTATAACAAATTCTTTCCATGTACAAACCATGTCTATTATATATGTAAGCAGTTTGAACAAAAATCTAAACACCAAAACATACACAGTATTTAAATCCCCATTCCAACATTTGCTCCTTTATAGCAACATCATCATCACCATATCAACATTTCCATGATTTGCCATAGCAACATTTGCTTCCCTGTGACAGTATTTGCACTACTTCACAAAAACCTTTGTTATACAAACATATACATACCCTCAGCCTACCAATAATGTCTTTGTATGTACCATTAAATTTGTAGGAAAAAGAGAAGAAATTTATGATTCCTTTAGACAACTTAAAGATAAGGGACATGGAGGGTGGTTTGTTTTCACATAAACATATGTTTGCTTTGTTTAATCCAGACACCAGGTAAGGAGAATTTGGTACAGGTGTTTTATCTAACCAGTTTGTTTTCACATAAACACATGTTTGCTTTGTTAAATCCTGATACAGGTAAGGAGAATTTGGTACAGGTGTTTTAATTAACCAGTTTGTTTTCACATAAACATATGTTTGCTTTGTTTAATCTAGACACCAGGTAAGGAGAATTTGGTACAGGTGTTTTAATTAACCAGTTTGTTTTCACATAAACATATATGAAAAAGAAAGGAAATGGGGTAAATGTCAAGGAGACAACATCCCATATCCAGGTTCAAACGACCAAAAACAAAACATCTAGGGGTCACCATATGGTCTTCAACTCAGTGAGGAACCTCATATGTTTGCTTTGTTTAATCCAGACACCAGGTAAGGAGAATTTGGTACAGGTGTTTTAACTAACCAGTTTGTTTCACATAAAAATATGTTTTCAGTGTTAAATCTTGACGCAAGGTAAGGAGAATTTGATACAGGTGTTTTACATGTATCTAACTAGTTTGTCTTGGTTTGTGGTGGACAAGTGCAAGAAATTCTGTCTGTGAATACAATTCTCAAACAAGTGGAAAATTTCTGGATCTTTAATTTTTGTTGAATAAAGGACTTTTTTCTTCTGTAAAATACAAAGATCAACTTGAAGAAAAATATAACTAACCACTCCTTTGGAGTTTGCTACTGTGACTTCACATGAACCTGTATTCTATGGGCTGTTTTACATGAAAAACGTCCATTTATGGAAGAGAAGGGATTCTGACATGTAGGATTTATGATTTTAATTTCATCGAATTCATGAAAAAAGTTCCAACATTGTAGAAAATTGTGAAAGTTATGGGTTTCAAAGGTATTATCTTTATGGAAAAGTTTTTAAACTTGCAACTTTGACAGCTTATTTAACTCAAAGTATTTTTTCGTACATTTTTTTTTACCTGTCAATGCTTTGACTTTGTAGCGAGAACAGTCAAATTATCAAATTAAGATTAGGGCTATTCTAGTAATAAATGTATGGGAGAATTGTAGGGCACTTTTTTGCACCAAACACCCATTCAGTATTATTTAGAATTATGTAAATCTTTAACAGTGCTTTCTGATCATCCAATATATTTTTTTTCTCTGGAAAAACCATATAGAAAAACTTCATTTCTTATTGTATTAAGATAACACAACTGTTCAATACACTATTTTTTATAAGTATTGCATTTTTCGAATCATAAGAATTTATTCCAATTAGTAAGTAACATTGCTGAAACCTCAGTAAATTGTGGTGTAATATATATAAAAAAACTTAAAAAGACAGTGATAATCAACTTCTTAAAATATTGTGTGAATGTAATATCATGTATATTGCTTTTCCCTGTGAAATGAAAGGTTAATATTATTGGTATCTTCTATAAGTTGGAAATAATTTATGATCTTCTTATATTTAATGGATCATGACAGTTTGAATAAAAAAAAGGTGAAGTTTTTTTCTATTGTGATGACTACAGCTTAAAAATTTCATTTGACATGAATATGTAGTAATCTTTGTAGAAGAAAATACAAATTTTGATGCAAGAATTATATTTTTAGCTGAGTTGCAACGAGGTTGAACTTGGCTATTGGTTTAGTGTTGCAGGCAGGCGGGTGGGTGGACGGGCGTCTTACCTTGGTTTACGGATGACAACTCAAAAGTTTACATCCAATTGAAATGAAACTTGGATATATTGTTGGGTACCAGGAAGGGAGGAACCCTATTGATTTTGGTGAAAGTAGGTCAAAGGTCAATTTCACAGTGACCGAAAATAAACTGAAATTTCAGAAAAATTTGGTTTCCAGATGAAAGCTCAAAAATTTTACATCCAATTGAAATGAAACTTAGATATATTGTTGGATACTAAGAGGGGAGGAACCTATTGATTTTAGAGAAAGTAGCTGAAAGGTAAAGGTCACAGTGACCGAAAACAGACTGAAAATTTCAGAAAAATTTGGTTTAAGGATGATAACTCAAAAAGTTAACACCAAATTAAAATAAAACTTGCATATGTTGTTGGATACTAGGAGGGGAGGAACCCTATTGATTTTGGAGAAAGTTGGTCAAAGGTCAAGGTCACAGTGACCGAAAATAGACTGAAAATTTCAGGAAAATTTGGTTTCCGGATGATAACTAAAAAGTTTGCATCCAATTGAAATGATCCTTTGATATATTGTTGGGAACTAGAAAGGGAGGAATCCTAACGATTTTGGAGAAAGTAGGTCAAATTTCAAGGTTACGTTGACCGAAAATAGATTAAATATATCAGAAAAATTTGGTTTCCGGATGATAACTCAAAAAGTTTACACGCAGTTGAAATGATACTTGCTTATATTGTTAGGTACCAGTTGTAGAAGAACCCTATCGATTTTTGAGAAAGTAGGTCAAAGGTCAAGGCCACAATGACCAAAATTAGTTTGAAAATTTCAGAAAAATTGGTTTCTGGACAATAACTCAAAAAGTTTTCATCCGATTGAAATAAAAAGATATATTGTTGAAAATTAGGAGATGAAGTACTCTTATGATTAATGATAAAGTAGGCCAAAGGTCAAAGTCACAGTGAAAGAAAATAGCTTTATATATTGAAATGTCTAGACATGAAAATAGAAAATAGACCTTTTTGAATTCTTAGAATTTTGGATGTTAGGTAGGAAAGATAATAGATAGACAATTTTAGAAATATTGGTCTCCACATTAACTTGGTCACATTATATTTGAAGTTGCAACTCGGCTTGTGTACCCTGGTGCCATTTAGATTTTTATCTATTTTATTTGGACTGTACTGTTACACATGCTAAATAATTTGCTGAAATTGTTATCAAGGTTATTTCATTTGACATAATTCAAAGTATTTCTCAGGCAAAACAAAATAATTTTTTACAGTGAATTAAAGACAAACCAAAGATGAGTTTAATAATAAGACAAATCAGATACATCTTAAGCTGGTCATTTTATAAGACTAGTCAGGAGCATATTATATTACATTTGTTGTTCTGTTAATCCATAGTATAGACCAATTTCCAATTTCCTTTTATGAATGAATTGCTCCGATTGACCTGGAGTCAATTGGAGTAAATTGCGTCATGTAACATTGTGACGTCCAAAATTGTATATTGTGACGTGAAAATTTTCCAGGAAAATTCACCAATTGGAAATTTGTCTATTGTTTATCTCTGCATGGGCAAAATACATAGTTTGTCAAATTGAATTCTAGTCTTTCTGTTAGGAAGTTTTTATTGTACATACCATTTGTACAAATATCAATAATTTGCATGTTGTAAGGATTTGTGTACAATTTTACAAAAACTATACTAAATTGATGAACTTTTCTATATTGATCTCTATCAGTCAATCCACTTAACAACCTGACCATTATTTGTAACAAAAAGAGATAACAATTGATAAAACAGATATTAATGTAACACTATATTGAATAAGAGGTGCCATTATTGCAACCTCAAACCTACATTTTTATACCCCATGCAACTAAGTTGCGAAGGGTATTAGTTTTTGCCTGGTTCTTGATAATAAATTCAAAACAATAATTTCAGAATTTGCAAAAGTTTTTTATACGACCGCAAAAATTTTTGCGGTCGTATAATGGTATGGTGCTGTCGTCGTCGTCGTCATCGGCGTCGTCGTTGTCGTCGTTGTCGTTGTCGTCGTTGTCTGTAGACACTTTTGTTTTTGGTCAATAACTTTAGTTTCAGTTGACCAATCCTTATGAAATTTTAACA
>MJUU01029583.1:48015-70215 GCA_002080025.1 Modiolus philippinarum | reverse complement strand
GATCATGAGTTGAATATTTTCGATAATCAGAATCTAGGATTAGTTATTAGTTTTATTATATAGATCAGTTCCCTCATAATTAATGGCTTAGTTTAAGATTTCTATCATGAACTACGTTTTCCATGTTAACCCGCAGAGAAGTTTACTTAACAACAACGTTGACTACATCTATTGTGACATCACCTCCTAGAGTGAAATTATGGAAAATAATTTCACAGTTAATTTTCACTTTTATTTCACTGAGAAATTTCAATCTTTCACCGTCCTCTACATGTATATAATAATATTAAAATACTTTAATACATAACCAGCATGAACTAGCTCCAGTTCAGGAAACAGTATTACTATTATTGCTCAGACCTGAAATTTGAGAATCAAAGAATGAAATATCTAAGATTAAATTTTTACAGCCTGGACTGTTTATATTTGTGAGTACGTGGAATATTCTTGAAAATACTATTTATTTTAATTTTGTCTTGTGTATGATGATAGGCGAAAAATTGGCACTTCATGACTATGTCCTATTTTTCTTGTACCTCACTTTAATTTCTAATAATTTTCTGCTTATAGGACCACAAGGTATGTTGAAATCTTGACTGTTTCTTTACAAGGGCTGAGCTTACTTGTCAATATTATCTATGTTCTTCACATTTAAACACATTACATATTGTCCATAATAATATGTTCTATGAAATTCAATTTCACATGTTTTTTTTTATCGGGTAAATTGCATGTTTTAATACAGGGACAATATAATATTCACTTTATATGTAGTGAAGCATGCAACATATTAACATTATTAAATAAATTTTCAGCAAAGCATCTGAATTCTACTGTACAATCGATTTCACAGTAAAATTTTAATAGTTTTGTATCATGGTAGCCCTCAAGTATGCATGATAGACGTCATTTGTTTAAGTACCTGTTTCACTTTTCATTGTTTGTTATATCCCCCCTATTAATGACTTCTTTCGGCTGTACAACAGTTAGCAATACAAATTAGAAGTATGTATGTATATAGTTTTTCCAGGAGGGTATGTCCGACTACAATTTACTGTTTAGATTTCAAATGCCAAATAGTTAATTGCACAATAAATGAAAACTTTAAAACTGAATAAAACTAAAGGAAGAAAAAAAAAACAAGAACCAAAAAACAAAAAAAAAACTTTTTTCAACTCTTCTGCCACATAATAATCAGTAATTTAAAATGGCTTTGTTGACTATAATGGATATTTCCTGGAATAGCTGCTAGTTGTTTTGCATGTTAGTATTGCATATCTATTTGTTTTGCTATTGCATGCTTTGTTATAAGTACAGATATACATTTTCTACATCAAATTTTTCATGGATCTCACTTTTCCATCACTTTTGAAAATTGTGAGGTGGAAACAAAAATTAAATGACATGTTAAATTTTTTTGAAGAACAAACATGTATTAGATCAAGTAGAAATGAGTAATACATGTGGTAGACCATTACACAACTTTCGAGATAGGAATTCTTGTGTGAATAAAGCTGGAAACAATCTCCTCAAATACCAGTAAGAAGGTTGACATATTGAAATAAATATATATACCACCTAAACACAAAGTATTTATGAAATTGAAGTGTATTAATAATTTGTCCTATATGACAATTAATGAACTAAATTTTAATTGACGAAAAACAATTAACTTTAAGCACTACAAATAGATTAAATATAAATCACCCTTAGCTCAACAGTATAAATTAATCAGTGAGTCCCACTCAAGGTATTGGTGTATTGATTTTTTTTTCGCATAATACACAAAAAATGTTTCCAGAGTGAACACGACTCAAAAGTCCCGTGTCTTACCAGCATTTAGTTTCTGGTTGAGATGTATTATGTGACATTGTTTAAGTATGGAGTATGTGTATTTATTGATTACTTTATACATTGACCGTAGATAAAAAAAAAATAGTGTCCTCCCTGCTATTATTCATTCTGCATAATAAATAATTGCAGAGAAACAGTTGTATATTACCTCATTTGTATAAAATGTCCATGCTTACATATTGGTGTACTAATCAATTTTGTGGTTATTCATTCAAAATCTTAGTAGAATTGATTGGCTATCATACAGTTAGATTGCTTTTGTATTCAAACAGAATATTGTAAAGAAAATTTACTGTTTCATTTCGTTTGTTTTTTTTTTGTTTTTTGTCAAAAAGGGAAGAAAAGAATGTTCAAAAAGAAATTAAACAGAAGAAATTAAAAAAATTAAATTGTTCATGTTGGTAAATTTACATCCATGTTATCATTTATTATCTTGTTAGTGTAGACTTTATAATCTAAAGGTTTCATTTTTTTGCAGTCAAAAGATGAAGTAGGATCCATGGATCCACAATTAGAGAGACAAGTAGAGACAATAAGAAATTTAGTGGATTCTTATATGAAAATAATAAACAAAACACAGCGGGATCTGGTACCCAAAACTATCATGTTCCTGGTAGTAAATAATGTAAGTACCAGACTGAATTTATTTTCTGGTGTGAGAAATTATAACTATAATCTTATCCTCCTCATACACTTCGAAACCATATGGTTTTCATAAATATCACCTTTTCCATGGTACTTAAATTCATGGCTGACACAGCTAAACATACATGTAGTTAAATACAAAAATCCTATTGAATCCTATGTTAAACAATTCTAAGTAAAAATCTTGTCTGGCATGGTGAATGAAAGGATATGGAGTAAATGTACATAAGACAAAGTCTCTACAAATAAATGGGGAACAATGCTTTTATTGTTGTTCTTCATCTTGAAGTCACCATGAGCTCTTCAACAATGAGCTTTGCTCATACCCCATAGTAAGTTCAAGACGGCCCCTAGCACTGGTTTGAGTGAAATTCTTTGCTAATTGTCGAACAACACTACATCCATGTCCTTATTCAGTTGGAATCAAAGCTTGTTTAAATGTTTATTTGATAGGTCCATCAAATGAATGAACAATTTAGGTATGATGGCTGCCACAGCCAATCTATGATGATAACCTTTGGTTACTCCTGGAAACTAAAAGCCAGGTGTGCATTTTCAGGCTCCTGGGAGCCTCTAGTTATTAATCAGTTTTTTATGAAAAAGAGTTATTAGTTTATTTTAAATTGATTGTGAATGTTTATAGATAAATGACTTAAATATAATTGAATTTCAGAAGAGTCAAGGGGAAGGTTTTATTGTGAAAAATATGGCATTTTGAAACATCTAAAGCAAGAAAAGTAAATTTTGTCATCTGAAAAAACATATATTTTATTATTTTCAGGTAAAGGAATTTATTGGTGCAGAATTAATGGCTCAGTTATATTCTAGTGTTGATCAGGTAATTAGCTTCTTTATTGTGGGGCCACTGCCAAGTGGTTAAGGTACATGTAGTTCTACACTCTATACAACCGTTGTAGTCTTTCACCACTGAAGTGCGAGTTCATGCCCAGCTTTGTACATTACAAAGAAGGGTGTGCTCGACTTACAATCGCAAGTGATAAGGTATGTCAGTTACCTGCCCAAGGTTGGTGGTTCTCACCGGGGCACTCTGGCTTCCCCCATCACTAAAACTGACCATCACGTGAAAGCTGAAATACTGCTGAAAGTGACGTTAAACCCTATATCAATCAATCAATTCTTTATTTGTGTGTTTAATAATATTACTATTTTCTTTACATTAACTATGAAAGGATATGGAATAAATGTACATTAGACAAAGTCTTTACAAATACATAGTAATGTATACATTTTGTTTATTATTTATGATGATTTGCATCTCATTCAATGATGATATGCATCACATGCAGAATCAAAATTTACAGCAACTTCTGTATTTTATTATTCAAATGATGCCTCATTAGGACCTGAAGTATTGTTAATAATCACAAAGGCATTTGTTTGTTTATTTTCCTTTAAACTGAAGCACTGTCATGTAATTTAATATATGACATAAGGAGGAACATGTAACAATTTTGCACGAGGCATGTTACTTTGAGCATTGGTTTCCAAAATATCTTGACCTCAACACAGGGAGACTTACCTGAGAATGTGGAAATGTAAACACATATGTAGCAATCACTGTCACCAATTGGGCTATAAAAATTTACAGAACACAAAAAAAGACCAAACATACAAAAAAAAACAAAGAAAAGAAACCTCCTAAAGCCCCTATTATAATTTTTCTGAAGATACATGCTTTATTTATTTCATTGACTTGCCACAGATATAAAGAACCCCCTATTGGTGCTTCTGGTCAAGAGTGGTTTGTATTGAAACTGACAAAGCGATTGGTACATGAAATTTCATTTTAATATTTAGTGGCAAATCAAGTTTTATCAACATAAAATTTTTATCAAGTTTGAGCATATCATGCATGTACTTGTAACTGCATGCCTTTGATTAAATACACATTCAGTTACATGTATGATGAAAACTCCAAATTGTTTATTCTGTATAGTGTAATTTATTGAACACATTACAAACCACATAATTGTACTGAAGGATGTATTATTTAGGGAAGGATAGGGAACTACGTGGTAGGTGTGTGTTTGTTTGTTGTTCTTTTACGTTTAAATGGTTATACATTTGTTTGTTTTGTTTGTTTAAGGTAGTTGCCACTGTTGAATTCTGAATTTGGTCAGATATACAGACTCCTCTGTCTTTTCTGTATTGTAAAATGTTAAATATTTTGCCTATGAACACCCAATTTTCATGTGTTATATTCTAACAGCATGTGCCTGCTGTGATCTACAATGTATTTGGGAAAATTTTCAGGTAATAAACATTACTCCCTCATTCTATTTTCAAGAATTTAAGATTTCTGGTCCATACAAAGCCTATGAAAAACCTAGAAAATAGACATTTCCTGCCAAAATTTTAAAATGTTTGTATCACAAAATCAACTAATTATTTTTTTTCTTGTTTATTGTCAACCTTTTATTAAGTTCTACTAATTCAGGACACTTTTATGAAATTCTCATTCAAAGGTGGCAACTACTTTATGGCAGATTTCCTGGCTCAATAACATATTATATTTGCAATTCTTCAATGAACATACCAATATTCCTCAAGTAACACCTATAACAACTCCTATCTTTTCTTTGTCAATCAACCAATCAAGATTCTATAGAATTCTTTTGTATACCAATTTGTCATTACTGGAGTACCAAGGTAAACCCTTTCAGGCAGTACAAATTGGCATACAATAAAATTTCTGTAGAATCTTGATTGGTTGATTGGCAAATAAAAGACAGGAGTTTAGAAGGAGTTGTTATATGTGTTAGTATGTTCATTGAAGAATTGCAAATATAATAGGTTAAAGAAAGAGCCAGGAAATCCGCCATAAAATTATTCATAGTTTTAATTTAATTATTTTAATTATTTCCATTATTTTATTACCTTTTGATTGTACAGTCACTGGCCAAAAGTGTTAGCACATAAGATATTTTTACTTTATATTTCATGTAAAACCACATTTAAAAAACAAAATATTTTATAAGTCAGTTCTTATCAGATTTCAAGGAAAATTTCACTAATAAACTCTTAATCTTGTGAAGTTTATTTGTTTATTTGGACATAGTTTTCGGACATGCAGTTTGAAAGAATTTAAACATGAAGTGTTAAATTTAGGGTCATTATTCCCTATTTATGCAAGTAAAATTGTGACATAAAAATTTTACTTTCTTAAATCAGAGATTCTTAGAAACTATAGTTCAGAAAATTACAATGAAATAAACAAGTAAACTTCATAAGAGATTGTCAGTGAAATTTTCATTTAGATTGGACATAAAGAATTTAATTGAAAAAACATGGTCTTACATGAAATATACAAAATGTATATAGTAAAAAAAATATATTTGCCAATACTTTTGGCTGCTGACTGTAGTATAATTCTGTAGACGGGGTAATAACAAAATTACCGAACAGAGTTGTCAAGAGCCGAAGTCCATGAGACAAAAAGACAAATCAAGTAGAAACCACCGGAAAATTGTTGACTGCAATGGTCCTGACTTGGTACAGGTATTTCAAAAGAAATGGTAGGCTAATCTGGTTTTATTGCATGCCAAACCTCCCCTTTAGTATAATACATTTTACTTTTGTTTTTATATGTCAATATATTAAAATGAAGTATGCTTTCTAATGCAGCAATCAATGATGGAAGAATCCCAAGAAGAGGCCCAACGAAGGGAGGAACTGCTGAGGATGTATCATGCAACAAAGGAAGCCCTCTCAATCATTGGTGATATAAATATAAGTACCACAGCAACACCTATACCCCCACCAGTAGACAACGACTGGCTTCATGTTGATCAAAACTCAATGAATGGGTATGTGTTGTTATTATACCCAGACTTTTTAGTGAGTGGGGTATACTGTATTCACCTTGTCTGTCCAATCGTCTGTCAGTCTGTCCGTTGGTCCATCCGTTCGTCTGAAAATTTATTTCTGTTACAATTTTCTCAGCTTTTAGTGGAGGGATTGATTTGAAAATTGGCATAAAGCCTCTATTTGATGTGTTTTAAAGAACATCATATATTTTAAGTCCTGTTGGATATGTACTTCTTGTTTAACGAAATGTGGACTTAGTAACGAAATGTAGTGAAACATGAATTTTTCGTCACAATTTTCTCAGCTTCTATAAGAGGAGTTGATTTTAAAGTTGGTATGCAGTCCTATTTTGAGGACTAGGTGGCCTAGTGGTCTAGGGTGCTTGACATAGTGCAGGCGGTGTTGCCATAGATGACAACAAAGCAGGGGTTCAAATCCAGCCGTAAACCTTGCTGGATTTTCCAATGTTAACAGGTTTATAAAGATGATTTTCATAACTGTTGGCATTCGGAGTCATATATTCTGGCTTTGCAGCTCACCTTACCAACACATTATCATTCATATTATGTAGAGCTGTGTGCAACACTATTATCATATACGTTATGTGTCCTACCTGTTGCAACCTTATCCTTCTTCTATTTATTTCCTACCCACATAATGTTCATCGTGTACTATGTTACAACTCTAGATTTCCTACGAGGAGGAATAACTAGGTTACCGAAAACTATATTTTTTATATAGCCTAGGTGGCCTAGTGGTCAAAGGTGCTGGACATAGTGCTGGCGGTGTTGCCATAGATGACAACAAAGCAGGGGTTCAAATCCAGCCGTAGACCTTGTTGGATTTTCCGATGTTAACATGTTTGAGAAGATGATTTTCATCACTGTTGGCATCCGGAGTCATATATTCTGGCATTGCAGCTCACCTTAACAACACATTATCATTCATATTATATATAGCTGCATGCAACACTATTATTTATATACCTCTATATGATTAGTTGGTTACTACATTCTGTTTATTCATTGTGTCCATACTTGTATTAAGTCCAAAACCTTTATTATATCCACACACACTGAAATTTGCACTTACCATATTGATTCAGAGTTCAGTGAGTGGGGGTATCATTGGTTGCCATGTGGCAACAGCTCATGTTTACTTAAAATTTCAGTGATAGAAATAAATCTTGCACAAATTAAAAAAAAAAAAAATTCTAGAGAAAATTAGGTATTGAATACATTGGATAAATTAATAGAATGTAGAGTTTGACAACAGAATGACACTAATGCAAAATACTACTACAGACATGATAGAGTTATTGCATGATTTTGGAGAATATTTTTCCAAGTAGAATTTTATATTGCACAGGCTTTCGAGTGCAATATATTTTCTGTGACGAATTATATCCCTCAATATTGATGCAATAACCCTTTAATTGTACAGCAAATTTTGTTGGCAATGACGTCATGAAAATTAAGTCATTTTATTGCTTGCTTACTTTTGGTTGCTTTCCTTGGGAAATATTATGTTGCTATACAATAATGTTTGTTATGACCCTTAAAATAGCTTGCGATGCATTTTTATCCAATGAATGAAACTCAATACAATTCAATATCAGGTATGTATTGGAGAAAATCATGCAAGTTTTCCCCCTCAAGGACTAGCATGAAATTAGTACCTACTATATATTAATAAATATACATGTATCTGTCAGATCAATTTGTTTGACTATTAAAGGATTTACTTTATTATACACTTTTTACAAATTAAAGTTTGATATGCTGAGAGATAGTACAAGTTTAAGTTACTGAATTGCTATGGTCTATCTTAAATGTACTTGTAGGTTGTATTATTTTGCCTATTGTTGAAGGCTTATAGTGACCTCAAGATATAGAACAAAAATCTGTGCTCCGTTCTCTATGCCCTATCTAGCATGGATTTGATGTGATTGTATACAATTTGTTCTTTACATTTCAGAGGTGGTTCTAGACCATCATCTCCAAAACCTTCTCGAGGTGGACCACCCCCACCATTGCCAAACAGACCAGGTCCTGGTGGAACTACTGCACCGTCGAGACCTGCTCCATCCATTCCAAACAGACCAGCACCAACAGTTCCAGGAGGGGGACCACCAATACCAGCGTACGTAAAACATCTATATTAATAAAAAGTTGTCAATTGTACAAAAAGTAAATTTGGGCTTCAAATATTTTTATCTTTTTAGCAATGTCATTAAGTATATTATTTACTAAAAATATTTATTTTTTTATCTTGGCTGTAACTGTGCCTTAGGAGAATATATGCTCTGTATATGCCCATTTGCTTTGCTCTGCTTTTCTTGAAAGGATTTCAGAATTGATACATGTAACTATGGCAAAGGAATGGGACTAAGAATCTATTGAAAGGCATGACTTGAAGAAAATTTCTACTTCAAATTCCTGCAATTAAATTTTGTACTTAAAAGTGAAAAATATTGTACATATAACAATAAACTATAATAAATTACATAAAGAGAGAAATCTAATTGACTGCATTCCTATATTTTGTATTGAAAAAATTCTTAAAATAAGACACACTTCTACTTCTAGATGGATTCCATAGCAGAAGCAGTACTTAGAAAAATATAAAATATCTTGATTAATAAAGTCAAATAAATAATCCATCAAGAAAAGCTTTTATATTGAAAATTTATCTAATAAGATTGATGTTTGTATTGTTATGTGAGATGTAGTGACCCCTGATACATTTATGTTTGTTATGTATGGTGTAGTGATCCCTAAAAATTATGTTTGCATGGATATGTGTGGTGTAGTGACCCTTAAAAATGATGTAATAGAAAATATGATGGTTAAAACAGAATTTTATTTCTAAAGACTCTTTTGGCAAGAAATGACCAGGTCATTGAACTTTACTTGATGCTCTCTACATTTTATTTCACAAGGATTTCACAAGTGTAGAACATGGTTCTAGCAATGCCAGGTAGGCAATGGATTCAAAATATTTGATTACAAAAATAAGTTATTTTAAGAGAGAATAAAGTCACAGAAAAATTTAACATTTAGAGATTTAAAGAAACCATAGAACTGTAATGACTGCATACTTAGTCAATATGTTGTAGTCAGGTCTAAAAATCCACACATTGACCATTTTGTAAAGCTATAGTAATAAATTTACTGCAAATTTATAATTAAAAATATTTTGGATAGATTCTGCATGCAAATGTTAGATCCTTTAATACTATGAGTTTAGTGTGAACAACTATGTTGTGTAGTTGTTAGTATATTAAGATTGACTAATATGAAGCCAGTAAATTACATATACAAGAATATAACTATAGATTAAATTTGGTAATAAATAACCCTAGAAATATCAAATTTTATTCACTGAAATCAAAGCATTGTTCAATTGTTTTATCATAACCTATGTGTATGAACCGGATACATGTATGTCATTTCTTTGTTGATTTGTGCAATTCATAGTTCTGGATTGGTTTAATCTGCTTTGTCTATTTTTACTTATTTAATGAATGTCTGATAACAACCCAAACAATCAGTTGATGCTAAGATAGAGATGCATCATGCAATTTATAGCCTTCTATATAAATTGTGAAATTACTAGTTCTATGTATTTGTTAAAAAAAGAATATATACATGTAGTTTACAAGAGTTTGTATTTTTATGGTTCAGAGTGGCCATATCACACCAAGCTCAATTTATTTGAAAGTCATCTGAATTTGAAACACATGATTATCATATTTTGCATTACTGATGATTTGCATTTACATAGCATATAAATTAGATAGATTGGATAAATGCCAATAAGCGATTAATCTTTTGTCAAAAGAAGGAAGGAAACGACAGTGGAACATTTCTATATTAAGAAAATCTGAAATTGTGAAGTTCAAATACAAAGAGGAAGTCCTAATATAGTGTACTTATTTATATAAAATTTAGATTTGCTTGTTTATACCTATGTATAGATGTTGTATATAAATGTTGCATGTTTCTCTAACATTACAGTTACAATCAGAGTGGCCGGTATGTGTATCTTTATATATAAAACTAATATAGCTTTGCTTCTGGTTGTGGGGATTTGTGTATATAATGATTTGGCTTTAATATATGTATTTATTGCAAAATCAGTGTCATACCATATGTAATTGTCTTAGCAAGTGTTCAAAACAAAAATAGAATTTATTACAATTTATTTCATGATATTAATATTTTCATTTCTTTTTAAATGTTAACAACTGTTGAAATCCTGCCAAAAAGAATATTTAAATTCATCTATTTTATCCGTAAGAATTGAGAAACAAGTTGAAATATTTAATGATTTGGATTTAAAAAAAAATGAATTTGCATATTAAAAGGGCACTGCTGTACTTTATATGGGTTTGAATTCTTCAAGCTCAGTATATAGAGATATAAGTTTTTTTCCAGAAATAGAAATAGTTGGGCAGGTCAAAGAAGGTGCAGTGAAGATTTTATTAAACTTGCATGGACTAATACATTTGATATGATATGAATGCTTTCCTATTTTAACAAGTAATATGTCTAATAGTTTCTATCTTGAAGTTAAATTTTTGCAGTAATAACAAGGAGCTAAAAATTGGATAATATTTTCTGCACTATGTGAAATTTTACCTTCAATCAATTCAATTAAATTCTTTGGTTTGTATTTAGAATTTAAAAAAGTTTTGTTAGTTTTGTCCAAGCATTTAATCAAAAGTTGACTTGAAGAGGCTTATACAGGAATACTAATTAATTTAAATCAAGTAGAATCCTGGGTGGCTCATAAATTTTGTAAGTTGTTCAAATTTACAATTACTGTTCCTATCCCTTATGCATTGTGAGTTTTGCCCTGCTTTTTCTGTCAACAACAAATGCGTTATTTCTTATTACGTTTCTGAACCTCTGTTTTCATGCACCACTTTTTCGGCTGCCATTTTAAAGTTGAGCTTGATTAATCCCTACAATAGTACAATTTAAATTTTTTAATATGTGTGAAATTTTTAAAAGAACTTTACTGTTAAATAAGTTTCAAATTTTTGAAAGAAATACATGAATTCTTATATCCAGAAAAGATCATTAACATATTTATAACACTTAAATATATTAATTACTTTTTAAAAAATGTTGATTTATTTCAAAACAAATACAAATGTATTCATTATTTTTGTATCCTACAATTAAAATCAAATCTTTAATTCTTTTACATATTTTTATTTTGCTAATGTTAAAGTAATTATATTATGTAAGATAGTTAAAATTGTCTTAAAATCAGATTTGTAACATAGACATTTTAGAGTGCACAAGGATGCTTCTTACTCAGTCCAGAATATTTAGGGCAGAACTGAAAACCAAAACATTTGAAAAGATAAACAGATATTTTTAATTTATGTTTAAAATTGTGAAACATTGTAAACAGCACACCTAAGGTAGTTTGGGGTCTTAAAATAAATCATACTTCTAAATTTTTATGTGATTGAAATTTTATTTCATTCACTTCTAAATTTTAGTTAAAAAAATCAATAGGTCAATAAACTCATTTTTTCATAAAAAGCTTCGAAAAATAGCAAGATTTTGACCTTTTTTTTATATAATCTATATAGGGAGAAAATAAAATTTTACAAATTTTTATGAATGAAATGATAGATTTGGGTAAAAATGTAGTATAAAGTATGTTCAAGAAATATCTTCAGAAATATGAAATAAAAAAATGGGGTCAATGATCACATTTTTGATAAAATCATGAAAATGTAATTTCTCCCTTATTATTTCTTTAGAGTTATCTCCCCTTAATAAATTAAGAATTTTTTTTTTAAAAATCACATATTTTGTAGCATAAATGTTGCTTATTCCATTTTATCTATTATCTATTATCAATAAACTTTATCAACATTTTAATGGTAATTTCAAATTTTCATCAGAAGTGCAATTCCCGAACCAGCTTAAAAGACTTATCTCTGCGCTGGAGATTATTTTTCCTAGATAATTACTTTGCAGAATTAATTGTGAAATAAGAGTATGTAATTTTTACACTAAAGAGGGTTTGTGGTTCCATGGTTTAAAAGTTCTGTTAGGTTTTGGTTACACTTGAATTAGTGGCCATCAGCTCATGTTACTGAACACTTTTATTTTCTGGTGAACAGTTTTCCTATAAAGGTAACAGGTTCATGGAGCACTTATGTTTTTAACAAAGACATTGACAATATGATCATAAAATATTATATTCATGAATTGATTGTCCATATACAAGAATATTATGATATCTCGGACTAATCAGTCATTCAGAAGCAGAATGATTACATTCATATTTTTGTCATATTGATGAACATACTCTTTAAACCACAACATGATGCAAGCTATTTAATCCCACAGATATATGTATATATCCTGTTCCCTTGTTATGTGTTGTATTTCCATTTGTATAGTATGCTCACATTTTTCTTGTGATTTAAAGTGCAGTTTCAATTTTTAAAGATTTTTTTAAATAGTGATGAAGGAAAACTTTACACATCAGAAAATTAATCTGTATTGTGATTATTTCTTTAATAAAAAGACTACCCAGTTTGCATTGCATTAAACTGCAGAAAATATCTGTATGAAGCCCAGTAGCAAGTAAATCAATTTTATCACCTCTTTTCTTTCAAGATGGAGGCTGCAATCTTCCATATTGCAGGATATGTTAATCATATTCATTGTCTACAAAACAAAATATATAGGTCAAAAACAAAATTGTGATTTGCATGTGGCTTAAGGTAGGGTGCAAAATTCCAATGTAAACCAATCAAACCAAGCATGAAAAGCTAGAAATACACCCAATATAGTCTTATTTTGCTTAGTTATAAAAATTTTAATGTTTTTACAGTGCCTCCATCTTCCTAGCTCAGCAGGCAGCTAAAGGGTAGGTGTCCAATTATTACATTCATTTGGATTTCATAATTAAAAATTTTTTTTCATTAAAAAATTACTGACAAAGAGGAAATAGATCTTTATTATGAGAAATTGTTTAATTTGAAAAAGAAATACTTATGAGCTGTAAGTTTCTTCTGAAAAAATATACAGTAAAACAATTTTTTTTCATTAAAATCATTAGAAATTATATTTTTGAAAGTTTGTTGTGAAATTTTCACATTTTTTGAATTATAAGAATAACAAGGCAAACAAATGTAAAATGTGTCCACTGTCTTCTTTAGTATTTAGTATTCATCAAATAACTTTGCCACAATAAATAAAACAATGTTGTTATAATTTTAGAGCTGCCCCATATGCTGGAGATCTGGCTAGAAGGTACGAGTTTAATTCATTAATAAATATAATTAATCAGAAAAAGTAGTAATGATAACAAAAAATATATTTTGTCGATATGTCTGCATAAAATTAAAATTCAAAAATAATTGCTGTAGTAAGGACTTATATTTTTTATATCATTAAAAACTCGAACTTTGCATATCACTAGTTACATGTAATTCAATTATCAAAATTTTATTGGAAAGTTATTTTGATTTTCACTGTTTTTAAATGTCTATAAAATGCCATTATTTTACTTATTTTTAGTGCTGCACCATATGCTGCAGATGCTGCCAAAAGGTATGCATATTATAGTTAACAGATAATGTTTTATTTTGAAAATTTAGATAAAAGCAAGAAAACAAAGAGCGTTTTAATGTTGCATAAAATTTTAAAGGGATAATTCAATCAAATTTTATTTAAAAGAGATTCATTATTATTGAACCTTGTCTTAACCCCTTCCTCTTATAAGTAAGAACTAAAATTATTCTTTGATTAATTTTTCCTTTTTTAACCATAAGATTTTAGATTCAAATAAAGTTAAAAAAAATTAAAATATCTTGATATAAACAAAGAAGTTTGATTGAAGGTAAAATTATTCTTCTAACATTACAGTGCTGCACCGTATGTTGTACAGGGAGTTGCACAGGGGTATGTTTTATATTTAGTAAATCATCAGTGTTTTTTGTGACTGTGTATGTATATTCATTTCCATTCAATATTTGTTCATTTATTTTCATTTGAAAGCATCTTTTAAAAATATGATTTGGTAAAAAGTGGTTTCATTTCACTTTCTGTAATTTTTTTTTTTGATGAATTTATTTAGTTTCTGTAATGTGTAAGGAAATCTTTCCATCTGATTTTAATCTTTGTTTTAATAAGTGATCTTTTTAATTTAGAGGCATTTTTTTCACAATTAACATTTTGACAAAAAAAAATTTAATTTGTTACAGAACAAAATCATATTTATCAAATCAATTTGGATCACAGCGAGGGTATGTTTTATGTGTATGATATTTACCTTGATATTGTACTTCATGGACCTCTGAAAAAATCAATATAGTGTAACCTTACCCTTTACAGTGAGACCAGTTTTTCAGGTAGCTGGTTATTATTTTAGGTGCAAATTATGATATTCTTATAATTGTTTTAGCAAAGTTAATAAGAAATAATTTCATTAAATTGATACACTGATCTCATTGAATTTTGGTTGCCCATGTTTTGCTGTAAATGGCAATTTTCCTTAAAGAATTAGATTGTCCATGAAGTATATGATTTTCAAATTGATATTGAACGAGGTATTTTGTTTTCACTTCATTTGCTTTGCTAACAACCAAATAAGGAATTAACCTGGTGAAAGAGGGGGAAAGCAGAAAGTTTTGGTGCCTTTTTCATTTCCTTACTTTTTACAAAAAATACAAGATATATTGCAAAAATCATTCAAAGACATAACTAAATTCAATTCAATTTGAACATGTTGATGTTAGGCCAGATGATTGAAATTCCTTGATTTTCATCATTTTTAGGGTCATTTTTCTCTAGAAGAAAGTCTCATTATAGTATAAATGTACAAAAAAACGTACTCTTTTTAATGTCACATTGAAAGATATGTAACACCATACTTTTGTTTTACAAGTTTAGTTTATATGTATATGGCATCAATTAAGGAGAATCTGGTTGCCTTGTAATTACATATTCTCTTCCTTATATCAAGCTATTTTCATTTTCCAGGGGATGGGGTGGTGGTTGTTTTAATAAATTGCATTTGTAGAATGCTATTATGCCCTGCAAAAAATATTGTTGATTGAGTGAAGTGACTCTGACAATCATTTCATGCATTAGTGACTTTGGCTAAATTTGGCATTTGGGTCTATTTCTCAGTACAAAAAACAACAATTTTAGTGGAATATTCACTGCTAGATGTTGAACAACACCTCATTCATGTTTTATTATCCGATGCTAGATCATATAAATATAAAATTAACTGGCAATGTGTATTACGATGGCCTTCAACTGTTCCCTGGCAAAAGACCTTTGGCATAATAAAATCATGGGATGCAGGAATTATATAAGCAGATGGTCACAATAACCTTTGGAAATTACACACAAAAAATATAAAAAGCCAAAATTTGAACATGAACAGTCCATTGGTAGATAGAATGCAAAAAAGATTTTTTTTATATTCATCCATTTCTTATGGTGACGTATTGAGCGAAAAACTTAATCTTGGTGAAGGCATTATATTATATTTGAAATTTTTAGTACATCTTGATATGATACAAAATTCAATTCAAATGGTGAAAATCAAGGACATGTTATGACTAAATACTAATCAGTTACAAAGATAGCCAGAATTGTTTCTCTACTTTTCAGACTTTCTATTATCTATATTTCCATTACTATGTGTGGTATATATATGTACACAGAGAAACTGTAAAAGTGTATCACAGTGTCACGAGTGTGTTTTTTGTAGTTTTGTAGAATACTCTTTGACTGCTTACATTGATCCTTCCTTCTAAAAATTCTGAGTTTAAACTTTAATATCTCCTGTTAATGCATGCTTCTACATGTCAGGAAACTTTCTGGTCACCAACATTATGTAAATTAGACACAATATAATTCTAGTAATTAAAAATAATTAAAAAAGTTAACAGCCCACCAAAGCATTGTTTCATTTTATGTTCATTGATAAGTTTGACAGGATCGAAGCGTTTTTAAATTGAGATTTATCTGAAATATATTTGGGTATAAATCAAATGCAAACTGCATTTGTAATTGTCAGTTAAATGTAAGTACCATTCAAAATAGTTAGATCCTAACCTTAAACTGCTGGTCAAATTGTATGTGTATTGGAAGGACATACATTTTCTATTAGTTTTCAACAGATGTACATTTTCATACTTGTACTTTAATTCCATAAAATGTTCTTTGTGCAATAGAAGATATAATACCTTTATATTAATATACACAGTCTCAGTAATTATAACATTTCAAGGAATCAATGCTTTCATAGTATTTTTAATGTGATATAATTACATTTCATGAATATTCATTTGAATTCCGCCAGTTTGATAGGTGAACATCGATCATGTGGCATATCAATGTGAAGTTGCAATTCCCATGAAACACATTTGACCACGTGTTCATGTGGCGGATGAATTTTTAAAAATAGAATCCCAATGTACATGATGTACTTTCCTGTAAATAAAGTTGTATTTTATATTTCGTGTTTAAAATGTAATTATAAGAATTGAATGCATTATTTTGAAGTTTCATAGGGACTATGAAAGGGTTGACTGGGCGCACATTTTCAGCATGAAGCGCTACCGCGCTTCATTAAAAATGTGCTTCGGTCAACCCTTTCATATCCCAGTGAAACTTCAAAATAATGCATTCAATTCTTAAATGTGTTTCAATTGTGACAGTTAGGATATAATTTATTAAAATTTGAACTATGCTCAGAAGCAGCCAGTCAAGCTCTTATTTCATGAAAATTGGTTCAGAAATATGTTATCAAGCATTGTTTAAACAATGGTATTTCTAAGTGAAATACACAGTATCATTTCAAGATTTTTGGCACAGGAACATAAATAGTAATTTGACAAGTCACTTTTCTCATTTTCTTGTTACCTTCTCTTTGATTTTGTTACTTTGTATATGATTTTGATTGTATGTATGTAACATGTGTTAATATGAATGTTGTTTGAATTTTGGGTATTTATATTTTGGAATTGCTTTCGTTTTCTTTATTAACTTCTGTGCAGAAAAAATGCCCAGGCTACCAAAAGCATGTAATATTTTTAATAGCAATTTTTCAAAAGACAATGCATGTTTGATTAATCATTTTAATCTTTATAAATTAAGCAGAAATTTGCATAAAATCTATCAATAATAACTTTCTTGGTTTGTTTTTGTATTCAAATTAATGTAAATTAATACTTTTGATATTTTTCATTTGCATGTTAAAAGTTATTTTTCCCCAATATGATAATTAGCACGAACAGTTAGATGCACTGATGAAGTTATTTTATCCTCTGTCCAAAATGGTATGCCAGTAAAGTGTGTAAGGATAAATTACCAAAAACATTGTTTTATATACAAGCTCTTCCATCATTGACTAAATAAAAGAATAGTTTACTATTCTCTCTGCCATTGTCACCCTTTTTAAAAAAAAAAAAAAAAAACTGATATTGACTGGTCTTTTGTCTGTCAAAATATATATGCAATCATGGCGTACAACAGGAAGAAATATCCATTATTATGAAATCTAAAAAGGAATTATTTACTAAGCAGCATTCCTAAGGTAAAAAAAATTCAAGTTTAATAATGATAGATATAATTGAAGTGTCAGATATAGTTGTATTGTATTTCTGAACTGAAACAAGCATTTTCTGTGGGCAGGAAAGTATCTTATTTGATTAATCATGCTGGACAGATATTGAGAGTGTTATTTGTCCTGCCCAATCACAACAGGAGGTATTGATAACATGTTAAAATTGGGACTTCAAGATGAAGAACAACAATAAAAGCATTGTTCCATTTGCTTAATCTTACCAGGATTTTGTCCCATGTACATTTACTCCATATCCCTTTATTTGTTCTTATATAAAAATGGTTACTTTTGTAAAAAGTAATAACAAACTGTCCAGTTTTAGTATAAAGTATCTAGATATGATTACATGTGGGTATACAAAAGGGCCAATGGAGAAAAGTTAAATGTTTTCACATATTTCTAAGTTCTTTTTAATAGGACTTTTATCTGAAAAAGTCAGTTGTGCTACCGAGCTTTTCTGTATTAATGTTTGAAATGTTATTTATCAGTTATAACCCACTTTTGATATTATACTAAAATCTTTAAGTCGCTGTTTCTATTGTTAATGTACTTTGATGAGTAAGGTTCATAAACGCCAGATGGCTAGGGGTCTGGACCCGGTTGTATAAAAAAGTCATTAGCTTAATGTGTCATTAAGACGTCATTAAGATTGTTAAGACTTAATAAAGACTTAAGGGTTCATTAAGCTAATGACACTTTCATACAACCAGGTCCTGATGATTAGTAAAGTTAAGTATTTATTGCATTTGATTTGCCATTAGGATAACAGCAAATTAAGTTATAATTGCAGATAATAAGAAAATATAGAATTTTCTATAAATCTAGTTTCTGCAGATAGCAATTTCGTCAACATATGTCTATAAGAAAATAAACCTAAATATGTGTAAAAACTAATAAAGAACAAATAAACAAGGGGATCTAAATAAAAAGCTAAACTCTGCTAAGGACAGAGCCATGCATGAGGAAGATACTTCTTAGTTTTATAGAAAATTTACTAAAATGTAGATGTTGAAAGTTTCAAAGTAAAATCTGGCTTCTCTCCAATAACTGTGTTTGTGTATACATGAGGGGACAAAAAGAAAATTAACTAAGTTTAGATATTGCCATTTTGAGAATGAATTTGGTTTTTGGAATAGTTAACTGCTGTTGATTTGCAATCAGAACACAAGCAAATTCAAATTTAAGAGCCTTTATTTGGAACCAATTTTGATTTTCAAAGGGGTTTTGAATTTTGGTATTTCATCAGGCTGATATGGAAGTCTCTCGTGCTGATATTGAAAAGTCTATGTATTGTATATATATTTATTATTTGGTAACCAATATTCCTTATTTATTACAGGCGCCCAGGTTCAGCTGGTCCACCCGGTGTACCTAAAATTCCAGACAGACCATCTATACCATCAAGACCAAACTTATTATAGTTCTTTGATTAGAGACATCTTCATACATTTTATGTGGACATTTACAGAAATTATTCACAATAGTCGTATTTATAAGGACTCAATTTCACATTAAGTCTAATTATTTAAATCTCCTCCAAAACCATGCTTATCCATGTTTTATTGGGCAAATTCATGTATAGGAAAATGTGAAAATAGTAAATAGAATTAATTAATGTCATATAAAATTGAATTTATATTGCACCTATTAAGATAAAGAAGTGTACTTCTCTTCTCACACAAAGCAAACAATGCTATGCATCGATACATACTTGTATGAAGTATAATTGTTTTATAACATCACATTAATAAAGTAATTATGTGAAATAGTTAATTATGAAGTCAAACATACTGCAAAAGAAGTAACTATTAATCTGTCCCAAAATTGCTTTGCTTTAGTAAAATTGTCAAAATATTTCTCATTATTCCTTTGATATAATTTTGAGGGTTTCAATCCTGTTTATGGAGATTTTTACACCATTATTTAATCAACTACTATTTGGGATACCAATGTATGACTGCTTTCTAGGAAGATATTAAAAATACATTTTAAGATTGTAAAACAATCTGTGATTCAATTGGAGGAGATTTTAATCATTACCATGGCAACGTTATCATACATCATAGTCATAGTAGATAGAGATATACAAAATGTGATAGCATTTTTATATACATTTCAGTGAATTCCATACAGAAGAACATAATAGATATGCAATTGTTGTAACAATACTATTTTTGTACAAAATTCATAGAGTGAAGTGAAGCCAGTTTGTATTGTCAAAGCTAGTTTCTGAATTCCTTAATTAACATTCTTACTGTTTCAATTAAGTATATTGAGGGAATTGAAATAATAAAAAAAATATTTCCACAATAGAAATAAGGTTTTATAGAGAAACAAACTTCTCAAATCCGTATTTAAGTCATTTTGTTTCAACTGATGTAACAAAAGATATAACAAAATGACTATTTTCATTTTTTTTTGTTTGTAGAATGGATACATGTCCAATTTTAGATTCCTTGCCAAAATACTTGTACTTTTCTGTTATTTTTGGAATTGTACAAAAATAGTATTTTATATACTCTAAGGTAGTAGACCTTGGTTAAGGAGCATAACTCTTAAAAAATCATGTGTATGATTGTTTAGATCATTTTATACATAAATTCTAAGCTTCTAAGTATCACAGATGATTTTTATTCTTTTCACATAAATGCTTAAAAAGCATTGGTGAAATTGACTTTTTCAACCCCCTTACTGATGTAGAGTTATTTCCCTTAACCTGGGTCTACTTCCTTAAATAGTCCATTTTATAGAATATATGTATTGTCATGTTGATTGTTTATTGTTATTGACATTATATGTATGTTGCTGATTTGTTATGGAAGGTTTTGTTTATTGATGACCTTGGTAATATCATGGAAAATTTTAGTAGTTTGATCATTTTCTTTCAATATTACAATATTAACCAAAACAATACAATATAAAAAAAACCTTTTAACATAAATGGAAATTCTTTCCAGTTAAAGTATTTGGATTTTGATACTTGGTTAATTGTATTTTGCACTGAATGTTGTTTTAAATTTGACCTTGGTAAAATCTGCCTTGCACCAGTAATGTACAAGAATGTGATATTTTATTTATTATATGATTTGTTAAAACAACATGACATTACATTGTTTTGCTTTGTTTTTTGTATATTTTGTAAATTACTGTAAGAAATAATCAAGTTATTTATATTATTTTAGAACCATGATGAATATCTATCTTGTATTTAAATTAAAAAAAAACATCATACCTGCCAACTTTCACGATTTTGGCGTGATCTACACGATTTTAACCTTCTGTCACGATGTCACGATTGTGAATCAAAAATTAGGCATAAAACAAGATTTTGAAGAAATTCACACAAAAAAATGTTTTGTTTACACAATTTTGACCGTTGAAAGGGAGATAGTCCAAATTCTCGAAAGGGAGTTAACCAGATTCTCGATATTAGCCAATCAGAATCGGGTTTACATCAAATCACGCGATATTCGCATGAAAAACATCTGATTGGAGCCGGCGTGTAAACAATTGTAAATATGACGAGTTTTGTTGATTTTAAGGCTTCGGCGACGTAAATAAAGTTATGTACCGGCAATCATAGTGAACAGTTCTTCAGGTTCACAATCCCTGATACAACAAGCTGCAAGCTTAGCACCACACTTGACAGTTCCGTGGACAGCTGTGCGAGTGACTATGTCGTTGCAAGTTCCCCGTTCTGCAGAGTTTGCATAGTTGAACTGATGAGTAGCATTAACGACATTTACAAACATTTTGGTACTATAATGCACGAAAGGTCACTCAAAATCCCAGAACACCACACTTTTGACTGAATCAGAAAAGGCAAAAATTATTTAAAAAATATGTAATGCTTGCTTTATTTATAGAAGATTGTAATAAAAGGAGAAATGCAGTAAATGTACATCAAGCAAATAATAATGGAGAGAGAGAGAGAGAGTGGTTGCATTAACAAGCTTACAATCTTTAATTTTTCTGAAAACAGTAAACATAATGATTGACAGCAAGCACTGCTTTTTGTTTCCCTTTAACAGTTAAAACTAAGTTAAAATTTAACAGAACATAAAACACCAAATGGCCCAATAACAGTTCACAACTGATTTATTTGACCAAAAATATTTAAGAAACGGCAGAAATGCCCAAAACACAATAAAATAGGAATGTCTTGCCTCCCTCAATAAAAAGTAAAGTCTTCTATAACACCTAGATATTTGTATTTGATAAAAAAAAAAAAAAAAAAAAAAAAAAAAA
>MJUU01029583.1:12398-46057 GCA_002080025.1 Modiolus philippinarum | reverse complement strand
ATATTTTGCATAATTAAGCTTATGGACGCCAATTCACCTACATCTTTCATCAGATTTCAACCAAACTTCACAGTATTGTTGACCTTCATACATAGTTATGCATATTGTCTTACCAGATTGATTGGCTAATTTTTGTGGGAGCTATGGCCCCTTTTGACTTCAAATTTTGCAAAATTGAGTTTGTGGATGCCAATGACCCTACATGTTTTATCGGATTTCAACCAAACTTCACAGAATTGTTGACCATCATGCCTAGTTGTGCATGTCGTCTGCTCGGGTTGATTGGCTAATTTTTATGGGAGAAAGCCCCTCTTTGACCAAGAATTTTGCAAAATTAAGTTTGTGGACACCAACTCTGCTACATCTTTCATCGGATTTAAACCAAACTTCACAGGATTGTTGACTATCATGCTTAGTTGTGGATATCGTCTAGTTGGATTGATGGGTTATTTTTTGTGTGAGTTATGTCCAGTTTTGACCTAGAATTTTACTAAATTAAGTTTTGTGGATGCTAATTCTTCCACATCTTTCAAAGGCTTTCAACCCTACTTCACCAGAATGTTGACCATCATGCTTAGTTGTGCATATCGTCTAGCTGGTATGATTGGCTACCAGATGGCAACATAAAACCTACTTGTGTTTTATCTCTCAAGGAAAAGTACATACTTGGGGAGACATTCGGTTTTGTATCAGAAACACACTTTTAGTTAATATTGTACTTACCAGTTTTTTTTTAAATGATCTTATCAACAATTGCAGCTTAGATAATATGATGATCAAATCAAATACTATCCGTTGCTTACTGTTTGTGAAATTTTTGTCAGAGTGATTTCCATATTGTTGCCACTCTTCTTGCATATTCTTCTTTGCTGTTTGAAAATTGAAGACAGAATATATTACAAGAAAACATGTTTCTTTTGTTTGATCTTTAGTTTATATGGAACATGTTCTAGTTGTTTGATTGTGATTTTATTTTATAAAGATATTCTGGCGAAGACTTCAGTATAATCTGTTGCATAAGTGGTGATTATTCATTAAAGGTGATATCCACACATCTTAGAATTATATTCTACACATACAGAATATGCACATTTTTTAGGAATTTTCAGATATAAAGGATTGCTTAATGGCTAAGGATTAAAAACTGTTGCAATTGGTTTTTTTTTCATCACTATTCATCTTATGTGGTGAAAAGCTATGTCCCTAGCTGTCAATTTCGGTCCTTTTCGTTGACCGTTCTCTATCAGTATCTATTATGCATTTCCCTGTTTATGGAAAACTGGGAAACGAGGGCTTTAAGGAATAAAACGTTTTGCTAAGTGACAAAAAGGTGAACTTTTCGTTCAAAATGAAATTAAAATAATGTATTATCAAGCTTATAGATGTACAGAGAAATTACGTATGTAGGCAAAAGAGCACCTACTGAAGGAGAATAATTTACTCATGTCGTGAAAAATTTACATTATAATTTGACCTTGAAGTCAATTATAAAATTTTATCTCTTGGCATGATTCTCAGGAGATTGAAGTGCTGGGAAATGCCTTTTGCAGATTATATCTTAAAGACGTAATAAAAAATCCTATCAAGCATTCTATAAATTACCGTTCAATAAATTAACAAAAGGAAGTGTGATGAGCGTAATTATCATATACATTTTACAAGAAACAACAAACTCAGTACTTTTCACTATAATATAACATATTGGATCTAAAAATTTGATAATGCAAATCTCACTTAAGTAGTTTTTTGTACTCAAACAAAGGAAAGCGCCCAACATCTATTTTGTGTCCAACATCTATTTTGCGTCCTGCGTGTATTTTGTAAATGTCACATGACAAAAAACTGACTTCCGCTATTTGAATTGCTGAAAGGATATTTGTGACATTTTACATTAAATGGGAAAACACATTTTATGGTGAATAAAAGGATATGGAGTAAATGCACATGAGACAAAGTCTCTACAAATACATGGTAAAAAGCAAGCAAAGGAACAACACTTTTATTGTTGTTCTTCATCTTGAAGTCACCATGAGGCCTTCAACAATGAGCTTTGCTCATACCTCATAGTAAGTTCAAGACGGCCCCTAGCACCGGTTTAAGCGGAATTCTTTGCTTAATTGTGGAGCAACGCTACATCCATGTCTTCTTTGGTCATGGATGTTTGATTTACATCCTCGGAATACTCATTGAGTCAGTTGCAATTCGAAATATTTGGAAAGCTAGAAAATATGGCAAAATAAATTATCAGGACCAAATAACACAAACATTTTTAAAATGTCACAAGAATATAGACAGAGCTATGCACGAGCTGGATTTTACATATCTATATCTTGTTATTTTGGAGCTTTTCAGTATTTCAAATAAATGTGGCGGCGATAGCCTCGGTCAGACAAATATAATAGGACATTGAAGTAACAAAATATAAAAAATGCAGTACATATGTTGTTTAAAATATGTATTTTTTGTTTGTTGTTGTATGTCCGTCCATCCGTCTATATGGCTCCAAAATTTTTATCATTATCAGCATCTCCTCATAAAGTGCTTGGTTTCTTTTCAACCAATCTTGCAGAAATGCTTCAGTATATAGTGTAGATTTGCACCATGCATTTTGCTTTTCTTTAAATTTTGTTTTCTCCATATTTTCAAGCTATAATTGGACTTAAGTCATTTTAGGTTCTTGAGGGTGTGCCTTCAATCTCTTCCTAGACCGCATGGTTCTTTCCAATCGAAACTTGTAGGAATGCTTCAATATAAAATTGTAGATGTGCACTATGTATTTCTTTAAGGTAGTTCGATCCTAATGAGACTGAGCCTGTATCGCTCACCTGACAAAATGCTGAACAGCAGGGTTTTCGATGTTCTGCATGGTGGCCATGTTTTTTGTTGGGTTGAAATGAAATGAGCTGTCTTTGTAACGGACCTTCTATACATCATTCCTGTAAAGTTTGGTTGAATTTGCTTCATTTTTTACCGAGGAGTTGATGTTTTTTGCAAAGGGTCCAATGTAAAATATAAGTTCCGCGCTGGCGGCTATGTTGTTTGTCGGATCGGAACAAAATGAGAAATTTTTGTAAAGAACCTTCCATACATCATTCCTTTATAGTTTAGTTGAATTTGTTTCAGTGGTTTAAGAGGAGTTGATCAAAATTACATTTTTCCCATTGGTTCCAATGTTAAATATAAGTTCCGCGCTGGCAGCCATGTTTTTTGTCGGATCGGAACGAAATGAGCAATCTTTGTTGAGGACCTTCCATACACCATTCCTGTAAAGTTTAGTTGAATTTGCTTCAGTGGTTTCAGAGGAGTTGATGAAAATGACGTTTTCCCATAGGGTCCAATGTTAAATATAAGTTCCACGCTGACCGCCATGTTTTTTGTCGGATCGAAAGGAAATGAGCAATCTTTGTAAAGGACTTTCCATACATGTACATCATTCCTGTAAAGTTTGGTTGAATTTGCTTTATTGGTTTAAGAGGAGTTAATGAAAATGACGTTTTTCCCATTGGGTCCAATGTTAAATATAAGTTCCGCGCTGGCAGCCATGTTTTTGTCACATCGGAACGAAATGAGTAATCTCTGTTAACGACTTTCAAAAATATCATTCCGGTAAAGTTTGGTTGAATTTGCTTCAGTGGTTTAAGAGGAGTTGATCAAAATGACGTTTTTCCCCATAGGATCCAATATTAAATATAAGTTCCGCGCTGGCAGCCATGTTTTGTGTCGGACGAAATGAGCAATAATTGTTGAGGACCTTCCATACATCATTCCTGTGCTGTGAAGTTTTGTTGAATTTGCTTCAGTGGTTTCAGAGGAGTTGATGAAAATGACGTTTTCCCATAGGGTCCAATGTTAAATATAAGTTCCACGCTGGCCGCCATGTTTTTTGTCGGATCGAAAGGAAATGAACAGACTTTGTAAAGGACCTTCCATGCATTATTCCTGTAAAGTTTGATTAAATTTGCTTCAGTGGTTTCAGAGGAGTTGATGAAAATGTGAAAAGTTAACAGACGGACGGACGACGGACACCAAGTGATGTCAATAGCTCACACTGACCCTTTGGGTCAGGTGAGCTAAAAAATACGAGACAGATTTTTTTTCTCTTAAGATATTTTGTAGTTCTTAAACTATACGTTCCAAAAATAAAATAAAAATGATATGTCACTGATCATCTTTTTGTTATCTGGCTTTGAAAATCAGGCCAAATTCAGTAGTCTTCAGCAATATTTACAAAGAATATATAGGGAACTGTGAGAACATGCGTATTGTTTATCGTTCATATAAAATAGATATCACCTAGATTTTTTTTTTAATTTTTGATATTTCAGAGATATACACTTCAGCTCTCTCTTACGCTGAAAAAATCTATATGTCACCGTTCTATTAAAAAGAGATATTTTATATAGTTTACGAAATAGACAATATTTACGGGAAAAGGGGGCTAATTCGCCGGAAAGTGTATTTCAATCTATTATGACGTTACAATTAATAGGCCAATACAGGAATATTCCGGCTTGAAAATGAAGTCAATTCCGCACCCGACTCGTGTTACGCAAATGTGCCAATCGAATGCGCCGTATATTGGTTGCGATCTACCTAAAATTTGATTTAATGATTTTCAAGTTATTTAAGGACTCGTCTTTCAGCTGATTCGAGTTTTAGGCTATGTATCCATTATCTGCAATTCCTCCTAAATGGCTTTGTAAAATGCAACTAAATTTGCAGGAACAGTATATATTGCTGATGTGCACCATGCCTTTTGTTTTCTTTAATTTCTTTTCAGAGTGTTTAGCTATCTTTGGACTGTTTTTTAGCTAATTGAAGTCTTAGGGTATGCTTCCATGGTCTTCAACTCCTCTTTGACCGCTTGGTACTTTCCAACTTAACTTTCATGAATGTTTCAGTATATATTGCAGATATGCACCATGCATTTTTCTTTAATTTCGATTTGTTTCAGAATTTGTAGCTATCTTTGCACTAAGCCATTTTAGCTTATTGGAGTCATAGTCCGACCTGACGTTGAGTGTGGGGTTTTCTCGCCGTTCATTGAAGATCTTATGGTAGTTTTCAGTTGTTATTGTTCCACTTTGTGTTGTTGTCTCTTTGACACATTCCCCGTTTCTCTTCTTTTTTCTATTCCATTATCTGCAACTCTTCCTTAATCGCTTGTTACTTTTCAATCAGACTTGTAGGAATACTTCAATATATATTCTAGATGTACACTATTTTATTCTGTAAATACTTTGTATGCTGTTATTGGACTTTGTCTTTCTATAGTAAAACATGAATTCTTTAATAAATATTTGTCTTTTTATTTCGGAAAAGAACTACTTAAAGTAGTTATGTGAAAAAAAGTGCTGATCCTTATCTTTTCCTTTCGCATTCTCGATATTTCATATTTAAAACAAATGGACAGTAACTTTGATATTATGTTATTAATTACTACTGGTCCGATGCCTCTGCTGGTTGGACTGTTAGTCCCCGTGGCTACTCACCAACCAAGTAGTCAATACCTCGGTGCAGACTCGAAAACCAATTTTATTTTGAAACTTGAAATAGCTAAATTTTACAAAATTTTGTCTAAAAAAAGGTCTATCTCCCTCATGTATAGCTCTATCCTTAGCTGAATTTAGCTTTTCTATTTAAATCCTATTGGTTATTTGTTCTCTCTCAGTTTTACACGTATTTCGGCTTATGAACTTCCAAATGTTTGGATTTTGTCTGCACTGGAGAGACATAATTTGTCGAAATGCGCTTATGCAGAACCAAAATTGACAGTAACTTCGGTATTGTGTTATTCAGTCCGACTACCTTCTTCCTTTTGCTCACGACCTAAATATTGACCCATACATAATGGTTTTTTATCATATTAAACGTAACAGTCAAAATTACAATGCCAATTCCAATCAAAGTCACACAAACTTGGCATAGAGTTTTGCTTATATTAGTACTTAGTGGAGACATCTCGCTAAATCCAGGACCAGTATAATATCCTTGTGGTTCCTGTTCTAAAGCAGTTGCAAGTACTCACAGTGCAGTGCTTTGAGAGGTATGCAACTACTGGCATTAAAAATATCACCTGCAGAGTATAAGTTATTAGGTGCTTCAGAAGATCCTTGGGTGTGCAACGACTGTTTTTCCTTTAAATTTTCGGACTCATTTTTCGACTTGGATCAGTCAACTAGTAGTGTGAACATCAATGGTAATGTAAATATTTTGGAAGAGACAAGTGAAACAATGTCAACATCTAATAAACATGTCGATATTTTTGAAGATATAACTTTTTTGAAAAAACGAGACCCTCATAAATTAATAATTGCATATTTAAATATAAATAGTGTACGAAACAAATTTGGTAGTATTAAAGAATTTTTACATAAAAATGTAATTGATATATTATATATTTCTGAGACAAAATTAGATAGTTCTTTCCCAGATGCACTCTTTGCAGTGGACAATTACAGTCTATGGAGGGCTGATCGAGACTGCAAGGGAGGTGGTATTATGGTATACATGAGATCTTGCATCGCTGGGGATAGAATATCAGATATGGCTTTTAAATCTATAGAATCAATAACTGTTGAAATAAGAAACGAATCTAAACGTTTCTGTTTTGTAGGTGTTTACAAACCACCTTCAATGTCAAATACAGATTTTAAAGGTGATTTTCAAAAAACTTGTGATATACTTCTTTCAAAATATGATAGTATTTTTATCTTGGGCGATTTAAATTTCGACTTATCGATGATGATAAAGGTTCTTAAATAAATGATCTATGTGACATTTTTGATTTGACAAATCATATCAAAAAGCCAACTTGTTTCATGGGCTCATCTAAACCCCGCTTACTTGATGTTGTTTTAACAAACACACCAGATTTAGTTAAAAAAAACTTTAAATTTAGTTCAGGTCTTTGTGATTGTCACAACTGTATAGCAGTACAAGTAAACTGTAGTACATCAGAACATAAAGTGCAAACTAGAGTATGTAGGAGTTTTAAAAATTTTAACTGTGAAAATTTTGTTCATGATTTACAGCAAGTAGATTTTAATGAAATTATACAATGTGATGATGTTAATAATGCTTATACAAATTTTAACGATTAGTTTTTAGAAGTAGTAGATAAGCATTCTCCATTTAAAAAGCGGAGAGTTTTTGAAAAAACAGGTACCTTATATGAATGCTACTCTTAAAAAATCAATTTATAAAAAGAGAATGCTTTTTCATAAATATCAACATTATAGAACAACCAAACATTGGAATGAATATGTTAAACAGAGAAACTATGTAACAACATTAAAGAGGAAATCTTTAAATCAATAATTTGTGGAAAGATGTGTTGGTGGGCCAAAATCAAAAGATTTTTGGCCAACCATTAAACATTTTTTGACAAACAAGGGTTGTAACATAACAAAAGATACTATTCTGTCAGAGAATGATGTTCTTATTACAGATCAAAAAGAAGTATGTGAAATTTTTAATGATTTTTATGTAAATGTCGCTAAAGATATTGGTGCTCCAAATATTATTATTGATAACAATCATCCTGGTATTGTACAAATTGATAATATTATGAAAGATAAGAGTATTGATAACTTAAATTTTCAGCATGTTAATGAAGAGTTTGTGATAAAACAAATTAACAGAATTAATGTTAAGAAAGCAACTGGGGTTGACAATATCTCCCCATTTATACTTAAGTGTGCTGCATCGTCTGTCATTAAGCCAATTACAGAACTTGTAAACAGGTCAATTTCAAAATCTATGTTCCCAGATGATTTAAAAATAGCTAGAGTTTGTCCGATACATAAGAAAAATAGCTTGCTGGACAAAGGAAATTATCGTCCAGTGAGCATTCTACAAACTATTTCAAAATTATTTGAACGAACATTTCATACCCAACTCTCGGATTATTTCGATAAAATTTTTAACCCATATTTAGCAGCTTTCAGGGCAGGTTGTGGCTGTCAGTCTACTCTTATCAAAATTGTTGAAGATTGGAAAGAAGCTTTGGATAGTAACAAGTATGTGGGTGCCATATTGATGATTTATCAAAAGCTTTCGATTGCTTGCCCCATGACCTGTTACTGTTAAAACTGAAACACTATGGGGTTAGCGATGATGCTGTAAATTACTTACCAGTTATATCAGTAATAGAAAACAGTGCGTTAAAGTGGGACAACATATTAGTTCTTTTCAAAATATAATAAAAGGTGTAATTCAAGGCTCTATTCTTGGACCAGCAATGTTTAATATCTTTATAAATGATATTTTCGAGTTTACTAATCTTTCAACTCTATATAGCTATGCAGATGATAATACTGTATCTTATTCTCATCACAATCCAGAAATTTTGAAGTCTGTTCTTGAAGATGATAGTAAAGCACTGATTCAATGGTTTCATGTAAATAAAATGAAGGCAAACCCTGATAAGTTTCAGGCGATAGCTCTTGGAAAAAAACAAATGATCTGAATTTAATTTTGATTTAGGAGGGGATGTTATATAGAATGTGAAAAAGAAGTAAAATTATTAGGTGTTACTATAGATTTCATGCTTGATTTTAATAGTCATATTAACAATATGTGTAAGAGGGCTGCAAGGCAATTAAATGTCTTAAAGCGCATTGGGCACCATCTAAATCGACTTAGTACAACGACTATTTATTTTTCATTTATTATGTCTAATTTTAGTTATTGCCCTCTGACATGGCATTTCTGTTCTGAAAGCAATACCGCCAAAATTGAAAAACTGCAGGAAAGAGCCTTGCGCTTTATTTACAATGATAAAGGAAATACATATGAGTATTTATTATCAAAATCTCTTTTACCGTCCCTTAAAATAAGACGTCTCAGGTCAATAGCTCTGGAAACTTTTAAAATTATAAATGGTAATAGCCCTATTTTTAACAATGCAGAAATACCAAGGGTAAAAACCACAAGGTATGGTCTAAAATCTGTTAGGTATACAGCCCCTAATATTTGGAATAGTCTCCCTAATGAACTAAGAGTACAGACAGACTTGAATCAGTTCAAGACCCTTATTAACACATGGACAGGACCATCCTGTTCATGTGTTAGTTGTAGATACTAGGGACTGTATGCCTATAATTTTTATATTTGTATCACTCCCATTTTTAGTTTAGTTAATTTTTCTTCTTTTCCATCCATATGAGTTTTTGTTTGATCCTTTATTTAAATCTGCTTATTAGTGCTTTAACATAGCACAATTTTAGTGTTCTTAGTACCATGCTTATCTGCTTTATATGTTTTATGTTTTAGTGCTTAATTTGCCATGTTTTTCTGTTGCTCTTAATTACATGCTTTATGCTATTTCTTGTGCTTGTGATCCATATGTTTTATTCTTTGTGCTATTGCTTATGTTTTATGCATGATTACTCATATATGTTTTATGTCTGTATGCATGATTGTATGTGTTTTATGTTGTGTATTATATATGTATGTAGTCGGTATAAAAGCTCTACAGAGCTTATGTTTATTGTTAATTGTAATCCGACGTTAAATAAAAATTACTTACTTACTTACTTACTTACCTTCGGACCATGACACACTTGAGTTGCCGACAAGTGACACCTTAGAATGTCTTAATGCCAAATCATATAATCTGTTGACCATGATTTCTGCAATATGTGTATGCAGAGACATTTAAACACAGAGATTAGCAACTCGATATAATCCAAGGATTTATCGTGGCCACTGAAGATAAATGCTCAGTTTTAAAACTGCATAACTCCAAAGTGAATAAAGATATCGAAATAAAATTTTCAATTATTGAAATGACAAGATTTGGTCTTTTACAAGATATATTTTTTAAAATTCTACGTTGTATATGAAAAAAGTAGTGTTTGACATTCTACACCATATAAAAACCAAAAATAACACAATTTCTCAAATTTAACCGATAATTTGAATTCAACATACAAACTTTAACTTGTCATGAAAAACTTATTTTAAAACATATCGAAAAAATAATTCTGATTAGCGTTATGGGAATCAATTTGGAGTCGGATGAGCTATTTCTTATTTTTCTACGATAAGAATTGTAAGAGGAGTGCACTGCAAAAAATTGTATCCATTTGTGGCCGCTTGCTGTTCTTTGTGTCATAACTGATTAGTTAACAAGTTTCCAATCTCTGTGTTTAAATGTCTCTGGTGTATGTCACTAATGTAATAATAATATTTCATGTTGAATCGGACGAGTCTTGATGATAAATACAACAAAAACATATTTGGCTATCCTTGTTTGATAATAAACTTCATAAAGCTTTGGAGTCCAAGTTTAAGAAATGGATTTTTCTTGGCCTTGGCACCAAATTTTTCTATATCGGCAATAAGACAATGTGGTAGTTTAAACCAAGTATAGCACTGCCGTTTTGATGGATAGTTTTCTGTAGGATAAATAGTTAAAAATCCAAAACACATTTCATGGTCCGTTCCTCTTCCAAATGTGGTGGTTGTATTCCTGGATGTTGTGTCATACACACATGTTGTTCGTAATTCGTCTCCCGGTAAAACTTGGACAGGAGGTTTTAGTCTAAAAAGAAACAAAAATTGAATCGTTTTTTTTTTCTATCAATTATTTCATAAAACCGTCGTGTTGTGTCTCTGTTTCTTTTTCGTTTCCGATGTTGCCAATGTCCTTGGATTATTCGTTTTGGACTGACGGTTCGGTTCTCATTTCCTTTATAAAAGCTCGCCTTTTTCTATATCTATATGTATCTTTATAATATAAACAGTAATTTGACAGAAACATTATTTCAACAAGGCGTATATTTTTTTCTGAACTCATTTTGAATTTAAGTGTTTTCGACTTATAATTTGGGAATGAAATAACACACTGTCTTGAAACTTATAATTTGGGAATGAAATAACACACTGTCTTGAAACTTGGTATGTAAGTTTTTTTGCCACAAAAAGTCAGGCGAATTTTTATTTTGGCTTCCGAGGTCCAGTGGAATTGAATTTATGCTCCTTGAAACTTTGAAATTTTATGGAACGTGGCGGGATATCATGTAATGCAACATTACTATTTTTTGTATTTGTATTTTTGACCACGTTTGACCCACATTTTGTACCAAAACCAAAATCAGTAGGTGTCTTCCTTACCTCTAATCATTGTTTTATTCAAATCCATAAAGCCATTCTGATGTTTTACACGAATACCAACATTTGTACCCATATACTAACATATGTTCACGTATACTAATATTTATACACTTGTGCTTACATTTTACACGAATACTTACTTTTGCACAGATATACTTATATTTATGTATTTCGTATATAATTGTATTATGATTTATAATCTTTAATCATTTTAATTAGATATACATATATATACATTTATATTTTTACTGTTAATTTTGGTCCCGTATAGAAGGATCCTACCCATTTTTCACATTTGTTCATTTTCCCACTTTTGTCTTTACTCTATATGGGGAACGTCAAATTCATTTTACCTTTATTTCACCTCTGACGTAACTCTTCACATCTAAGCCAACTTCTTTGTTTTCCACGGCCCTTTGAAGACAGCAATGTCGATAGGCCCACCCCACCTTCAGCTATCTTTTATTTTTCAATTATATTTTTACGTTTGATCAGAGACATTTAAATACGTGTTTTATATGTCTCTGGTTTGATATAATATGTACATATACTTTTGCCTTTTATTGCAGTTCGACAAGAAGTTGACTTGTTCGTTTATTTATACTTATATTTATACACATTTTGCCTTGTCTGCAACGAATGCTTCGAAGGCGAGACATAACGACCATAGATTTCGTCGTCGACGTCATGAACATTTGGTTAACCAAGATGTTAAACTTCTTTTTGAACTTATTATGAATGGAATTGTGACGCAATATTCAATGTTACTTCACTATTGAATTCTAGGCATATTTTTAAGAAAAATAATTCCAATTTTTCCTATTTGACTTAGTTCTACGGTCATTTTTTTAGTCTACACAATATCTCGGCACCTACATGCCATAGACAGCTGTTGTAAGTGGTTACATCTTTAGTATTAACGAACATCCATACCAGGATAATGTCATCTTGACCTATATTTTCTACATCAATTATTTTGGCTAAATTTTCACTTTAGGTCCTATATCAAACAAAATTTTGATAAAGGAATTTAATTTTGATGTTCAATTATTGAATATAGTCTATAGGTGCACAATAAGCTTTTGGAATTTAATTCCGGTTAGAACTTGGAAAAAAAATCCTGAACACTTACGATTTTTGAAATTTTTGCATACAATTAAATATTTTAGCAATTTTTCATACGAGACATAATTCTGAAAACAAAGAATTCAAAAATATGGTTCCAATTTTGGTATATTTCCTGACTCTCAATGACCAGCAATCTTTGATAATTCTTGTTAGCAGCCATCCTTTTGGGATGCATTTTAGTCAAAGCAAATATTTTCAACGGTTAGATTTAAAAAAATTTGATTTCAATTTTGGTAAATTTCCTAAAACTCTCAAGATCAGCTTTTCTTGGAATTCAACTTAGCCACCACATCTTAATAATGGCTAAATCATGATGACAGTGGAGTGAGCAGGCGAAACTCTAGGTTCCGCGGAACCTTTTATGAATTATCTTTTATACACATATACTTACATTTGTACACGAATACTTGAATGTTTACACGGATACTTGCATGTTTACACGAATACCTGCATATTTACACGAATACTTACATTTGTACTGCTGTTCTCCGGAAAGAGAAATCTGACTGGTCTGTTATTGTGTTAAGTAATTTACCCTTGCGGTAATGTTCTATCTTTTGACGACGGCCTACAAAATATACCAAAAATACTATATTTCCAAGCCTACAATTTTTGTAAGGATTGTTTCAACAATGCAAGTCTGTTCTTGTCTTTATGGTGTACTTGTTCGTGAGAGAATTTCTCATATGGATATACTATTCATAATTTTAAATTTTGGCATTTATTTATGTAATTTCGAAATGTAATTCTGATCACCTGTTTAAAGTTACCACATCTCATTATTTTATGATGCAAAGTTTTCTTACATTCGACTTAATGAGTGTCCTGTATTTGTCTATATGTTGTAATCGTCCACTAGCTTTAAGACATTAGTGCTCTTGTCGGGCAAAGGATGACAGTGATTGTAAGAGAACTTTGCCAGTTTAATTAATGTTTGTTGACAGTCCCGAAACATGACCAGTGAAGGCATGGCTGTAGTGTTGCTCGACAATTAGCAAAGAATTCCACTCAAACCGGTGCTACAGGCCGTCTTGAACTTGCTATGAGGTATGAACAAAGCTCATTGTTGAAGGCCTCATGGTGACTTCAAGATGAAGAACAACAATAAAAGCGTTGTTCCTTTGCTTGTTTTTTACCATGTATTTGTAGAGACTTTGTCTCATGTGCATTTACTCCATATCCTTTCATTCACCATTTACAACTTAAATTACCACAGATGTATAACAGAAGATTTGTAGCATTTAGAGTATAGTTGAAAAAATTAATCAAAATTAATGATTGGCAAAAATTTCAACAAAATGGTTAAAATCTGAAACATCAAACAATTAACAAATACAAATACCTAGTTCGTGCATGTGATTGAAAGCCGAATAGATATACACTGGTCCTTTGAAGTCTCGCTTTGTGCATGGTCCAGCACACGATCCTTCAATTTGTACTTCTCTTTGTCCTGGTTTTAAAGAAAATTCTGCCTGTCCCATTGTCATCACACCAGCATTGTTAGGTCGAAGATTTGGTGTGTAGTATAGCGTTATACCAGAACTGTCAATCAAATTCGGTTTGTCGCCGTAATTGTGCCAATGAATCTGTAATAATGAATTATAGAATATTCTTCAAGCCAATATACTCCACTAAAAATATAAAAAGGCGACGAAGGAACAAATTATACGGTCATGATAACAGTAAACACCTTCAATCGCCGAAAACTACAATCACATGTCACAATTCAAAAGAGAGCCGCGTAAGAAGAACCCGTAACAGACTAGAGACAAACGTTTATAACGATAGGAACTCGGGATAACCGGACCTAGTACCGGTGTTACATACTAGTCTTTCCCCCATACTAGGATTTTCCCCCCGGAAAGATGAGTATATACTCAGATTTCTCCCCGGAAAATCTAGTATATACTGGATTTTACCCTAGGGAAAAATGAGTATATACTGAATTTCCCCCCTACGGAAAGTCTGGTATGTGTATACACATACTAGTTTTCCCCCCATACTAGATTTTCCCCCTTATTTTGCAAGTAGCAGATAAGGTTACAACGTCGAATATCTTTTATTTAATCTCGAAACACTTCAAAGAAAGCAGGATAGCAAGGAACACGGTAAATCAAATGGACTAAACGAATAACAAAGAAGGCATAAAGCAAGATAACAAGTATATTCATACTTCTGAAAATCAGCTCAACAGTGTCTGATGTGCAAATATATATACATGTGGTGTAATGGAAAACCAAAAAGATTTTCTGTACCAAGTATGTAAATCAGCAGCTTATAATGTAAGTGAATTTGTATACTTGCTTATCTCCGCCCGATAAGAAAATACTTATGTATTACCGATTTAAAAAGGAAAAAAANAAAAAAAAAAAAAAAAAAAAAAAAAAAAAAAAAAACACTTTAAGAACTAATGTAAGAAGCCCGAAATGGGTTTCACTTCTCAATCGTAAACATGCCACCATACCATGTAGATCACAATATGGGACGACCACATTGAGACACATGTAGGGCAACAGATTGACAGACGACGATGAACAGAGCCAGCCTTCTTATCCGGGGATATTTTCACGATCCTCCATCTACTTGAAGACCAAGCCGCCGATTGGGGTTCTTTCGGTACGGAAAGGCAGATAAGAAGTTGTTGCAATGGCGAGCCCAAAAAGCAAGGAAACTGTTGAAGGTATCAATCAGAAAAATATAAGAAAGAAAAAGAAAAGGGTGTGTGAATCCAGAATGTTGCACAAGCCACCAACAGCGACTAGCCGCCTTTATACCAAAGAACGCGAAGTCTGAAAATACCGCTCAACAGACCATAACTACGGATTCTATCCAAAATTGCCGTACCGTCCATAGACGTGGATTTGCTGGAAACACCAGAAAGACATGTTAGGTATAGCAGTTATGAAATACCACCTACACCTGGCAAAGACATCCCGACATCTCCTGACAATGAGATACAGCCGAAGGAAGGAATGGTACGGAAAGATGCCAGGCCCAAACCGACGGTCATTTCTAAAATAGTACTAGATCGATATAGTCGCGTGTATGTCATGAAATTACACGGAGATAACAGTTTGATAGCAGCTGATGCAGATGACTCTAAATTTGTATGCTTGTCTACACAGAGAGACTCAAAGAAATGAGGAGATGGATAGACATGCGGAACAGAAAGAAGTTCTTATTAAGTGTGGAACATCTCGAAGCAGTTCATAGAATAGAACGTTTTAACAATTTAATCGATTGATTGGTTGATATGGGTTTAACGTAACTTTTAGCAGTATTTCAGGTATTTCATGACGGTCAGTTCTAGTGGTGGAGGAGGCCGGATTGCTCGGAGAGTACCACCGACCTTGGGCAGGTCACTGCCATACCTTATCACTTACGATTGTAAGTCGAGTGCACCCTTTTTCCTTTTTGTAATGTACAAAGTGGGACGCGAAGTCACTCCGCAGTGGTGAAAGACTACAGTAGTTGTATAGGTAGTAAACTACCTTAACCAGTCGGCAATCCAGGCCCCTTTAACAGTTTAAAAGTAATGAAGTTGTAATAAAGGGCGAAATAAGCCCTGACCCTCTTTAGCCTAAAATTTGTTTTTTGTTAATGTTGTTAGCCCCTCTTTATCCCGAAACCCTAGAAAAAGAAAAGAAAACAAATCTTAAACGGGGTTAGAATTTGAAAATGAAATTGCCTCACATACCGAGGGGCTTGGTGAGAAATCGATCATGAATAACAAAATACAAAATACCTATGTTGCATTATAAACCGTATTCTGTTATGCAGTGCACATGTTTCATTGAGTAACTTCTTATCAGCAGCAATAGAATCAAATAAAATGAAAAGTCATAATCCAAAAGTAGTACGAAAGTGTAACTCAATATATTAATATTGAAATAGGAGGCCAAATCCAGTACTAAGAATGTACATCGATTGCAATACACGGAATAAATCCTCAGTATTTAAATGGATTGGAATTTTGACAAAAACAGCGAATTTCTATTTAAAAAAAACAGGTAAAATTTTCATGTGAGACAAGTCAGACAAAACTGGCAAAATAACATCCTAAACCAAGCCCCAAAGTTGGGAAGTGATTTCATTATTCATACCATCTTTAAGTCTTCACATTAGGCCCTTGTATTTATTTTCATAGGGTGAAAAAAAGAGTAAACATTTTGAGAAAGGTAAAAAAATTGAACTTTCTTCAAGTCAATCGTAATACCACTCCACCTTTAGTTATCACGTAACAACTTTAAAGGTCTTCTTCAATCAGAAGAAAGCTGGGTCCATACAGTCCTTTTGAAATATGCAGAATCATTGAAAATTGTGTTCGGTATTATGCTTACATTTTCACTTGGTTGAAAAACTGGTTTACTACATGTATATCTTTCGGTAGGACATTTGGGGACGAAGTATTTTTACTGGAAAAAAAACTTGGAAACATGCATACATTTCAATTTTTCTTATTTAAGACAAAATTTCCCATTATGTCATGTGTTTGAGATTCATGTCCTCCCCCATGTGTTGGCCTAAATGTTGTGTTTGTTAACCAGCTTAATTTTAATGCCCCGTCACACTGGATTAAGTTCTTACTACGTTCTCTCGAAATCCTAAAAAATCAGATGAACGTGAGAAGAACTTGCTGAACGAAGTAAATACGTAAAATAATCTTGTATGGTTGTAGTGCAAACTTTATTGGACGTAGTATACGAACTAGTGCTTTTGTCGGGCAACGGATGACAGTAACTGTAAGAACACTTTGCCAGTTAATTGTATATTTGATGATGATCCTGCATCCATGGGATAATTTAAACATGAATGTGGTGTTCTTAGACAATCAGCAATCACATACGGTCAAACCGATAGGGTCTGTCTTGAACTATCTGTGATGTATAAGCAAAGGTCAATGTTGAAGGCCTCATGGGGACATCATCAAGATGAAGAACAACAATGAAAGTGTTGTTTCATTGTTTGGTTCTACCATGTTTTTGTAGTGACTTTGTCTCAATGTGCATTTATTTCATGTCCTTTCATTATTTATCAATAGTTTCAACAGTTTCAAAAGAGATATATGTATCACTTAGGGGACGACCATTTGATTCTGAGGGAGGGGGTTTGGGGGCTGGCAGATTTTGTAAATAAATATTCTGGCCATGAAACCCATGAAAATAAATAATCTGGCCTCAACCACCCAGTAAAATAAAAAAAAAATAATCTGGCCCCAGGTTCTTTAAAACAGTATACAGAAAATAAATAATCTCGCCGCGAAGCGGCGAAAAATTAATTTTGAACCGCAAAATGTTGAAAATAAATAATCTGACTCGACCAAATTTGCCAGCCACCCCCCCCCTCAGAATCAAATGGTCGTCCCCATAGAATCCAATTAAAATATATTCTGCACTTGAAGTGACTTTTGCTGACGAATCGGAACGAAATTGGCAATGTTTTGTACAGGACCTTGCATACACTGGTGTAGTACAAATTTCTGCAGTAATGATTTTATATAAGAGATATTTAAAGATACGTTACACCTAAGTCGTTTACCACTTGCTATCTTTTTGGGCAAAAATCAAGTAGCTTTATACTGTATAATTTTGAAGAGGAAAGATAACACGAAAACACAAAAGATCTAAGATGGCCGAAAATCACGACCACATACCACAATCAACAAGGAATCTGACCAAGCAAAACATCAATAAAAAGCGAAAGACAAACGTAAACAACGATAGGAACTCGGAACAGCATGAAAGCGGACATTTTCTAAGTCGTCGTATTTAACAGAGAAATACTATTAATTATTTGTTACTCTCACATTAATTTAAAAGAAAAAAATATATTTGGATTGGAATTTGTACATGTAACAGGCTTTAAAGAAATGTTTACGTCAATTGCAACAGTAATTTTTTTAGCTCATGGCCGAGGGGAAATTTTAGTATGAATTCAGACAAAGGGGAAAATCTAGTATATACTCAATTTTCCCCCATCAAATTTAGGGGAGAAAATTGAGGATATACTTATTTTTTCGGGGGGAAAGACCAGTATATACTCATTTTTCCGGGGGGAAGAATGAGTAGGGGGGAATTCTAGTATGTGACACCGGCACTAGTAAAGGCTAGCGGTAGGATTAAGCCGGTTTATGGGTACCCAGACCTCCCCTTTCTCTATCCCGTTTCCCTATAGTATAATAAACATACGAATAAAACTGATTTAAAAAGTAAAATCCAAAGTCAAGAGAAATGGCAAAAAACGATAAACAAACAGAAGAAATCTCATCAAAAACATAACACTCAGAACTAACACTAACAATGTGAACTCTTATCAAACAAGGAGGACATCAGGTGATCCGAGAGGGCAAGCATCTTACTACTCCAAAAAAACGGCAACCGCCACATTGTCCATGAGTTAATTTATCAAGAGTAGTCAAAACCGGTTATGAACACGCGAAATGTCCTCTTCTATTTGTGACACAGACACGTAAAATATTTCAATAGTGATGTGGTGACAGCCCTAGAAATTCTTAATGAATAAAAGTAACTAAGGCTGAAATGTCATTCTCAGTGATATGGGTATGTAATCTAATTACTGAGAAATAACTTAAACTTGCAATATCGAAACCGGGGGCGATGTTTTTTTTTTTTTTTAAATAAAAGTAACAGGAGCCATTCAGTGCATAAGGTCGTGATGTCGGCCGTAAAACTTCTGTAGTGATGACTTTAAGTTTTTGGTAACGTACCTATTTGTAAGCAACTGGGCTCTATCAAGGAAGTCACTGTGACGAATCATGTTAGAAATTGGATTTTATGTCAACTTTAACAATATTTTTTTCATGTGAAGTAATCGAATCGTCAGTACTTAAAATCTAATAATATTATTTGTTAACTTAAGGGTCTTTGACTGAATAGGTCTAAAACTACCAACTCAATATGAATGACATTTAAAAATATGCCAGTATGACATAAACTAGGCCAATATGGATGTTTAGTCGAGTTACAACGATGTTGAACTCGGCTATTGGCTTGGTGTTGCGTGAGTGCGGACAGGCTTCAAACATTGGTTTCCGGATGATAACTCAACAAATCTGCATCCAATTGATATTAAACTTTGATGTATTGTTGGGTACCAATAGGGAAGGAAACGTAATGATTTTGGAGAAAGTAGGTCAAAGTTCACGGTCACAGTGACCCAAAATAAGACTGAAAATTCCAGAAAAATTTGGTTTCCGGATTATAACTCAAAAAGTTTACATCCAATTGAAACTATACTTTGATATATCGCTGGGAATTAGAAGGGGAGAAACCCTTTTGATTTTGGAGAAAGTAGGTCAACGGTCAAGGTCAGAGTGACCCAAAATAGACTGAAAATTTAAGAAAATTTGGTTTCCGGATGATAACTAAAATACTGTACATTCAATTGAAATGAAACTTTGATGTATTGTTGGATACCAGGAGAGCAGGAACCGTATTCATTTTGGAGTAAGAAAGTCAAAGGTCAGGGTCACAGTGACCGAAAATAGAATGAAAATTTCAGAAAAATTTGGTTTTCAGATGATAATTCGAAAAATTTACATCTTATTGATATGAAACATGGGTATGTTGTTGGTCAAGGTCACAGGGACCGAAAATAGATTGAAAATTTCAGTAAAATTGGGTTTCCGGATGATAACTAGAAAGGTTTACATCCAATCGAAATGAAACTTGGATATCTTGTTGGCTACCTAGAAAAGAGGAACCCTATTGATTTTGGAGTAATTAGGTGAAAGGTCAAAGTGACCAAAAAAGGACTGAAAATTCCCGAAAAAAAATTGGTTTCCGGATGATTACTTGAAAAGTTCACATCCAACTGAAATAACTTGGATATGTTATTTGGATACCAGGAGTGAAGAACTCTAAGGATTTTTTTTTAGAAAATAGGTCAAAGTTGAAGGTCACACTGACCAAAAAATAGTTTGAAAATTTCAGAAAAATTTAGTTTCCAGAAGATAACTCAAAAGTTAAGATTTAAATCAAATCAAACTTTGACATTTTGGGATACCATTAGGAGAAGAACCCTAGTGATGTTTTGGGCAAGAGGGCCAAAGTTCAAGGTCATGTTTTGAAAATTTAAGAAAAATTTAGTTTTTGGTCATTAACTCAAAACATTTACATCCAATTCCATTCAACCTAAGACAAGAAAAGGAGAAGAAACGTGTAGATTTTTAGTAAGTAGGTCAAAGGTCAAAGTCATGTTGACTGATAACACCATCTGATTCAAAGAATTTTAGCATTTCCTTTGCTCCCAGATATTTTAAAAACGTGTTTTGATTGAAATTTTGGATAAAATAGGAAAGATAATAGACAGACAATTTTAGAAATATTGAGGTCTCCACATTAACTTGGTCACATAATATTTGAAGTTGCAACTCAGCTTGTGCACCCTGATGCCATTTAAATTTTTCCATATTGGCCTAGTTAGACTTGCTACAAGTCCCTTTGTATTTGATAATTTTCTCTTTGATAACATCTCTCTGATAACATTTTCCCCTTTAATATTATCAGTATTCTATCCAGCTGTTCTCTGTATCAATGTGCTGTACATTCCTCTGCAGCTTTGACTCTCTCTAATTTTTATTAAAGGGGTCCCAAAATATAATTAATAGGAAGGAACTTAGTGCAAGTCTATGGCCTAGTCAAAAATGATTTTTTTTTATAAGACCCTGTTGATTTAAATAAGCCAGTAGTGCATAACTTGTCATCTGATTAAGGGTTATTACAGGACGCAAGGTCTATCAAAAATGCTAGAAAGCAATTGATACAATTTATGAAAATCAAGTAAATTAATAAGGGTATCAGTGGGTAATGCTTACATTTTGGCATAGTCATAGAACCCCGATAAGTCACCTTTGGCCTCAGGCGCAATATACTTCGGATCTGTGGCAATGGCAATGTGAAAACATTACGCAATAATATTATATTATAATATAAAATATAAACGATTTAGTTTTATTTGCCCTCTGTCGTTTTCATTATGTTTATAGTCATGTCATTTTTCTAACGAGATTGATAACAATACGCACACAAACTAAAAATAGGCTTTACCTGTAGCATAAAATGTTCATAGCCATGCTTTCCAATAGGAATACCAAACTGATCTGGAAAACACTCCCCATGGACTCCTATAGCCCATACATTTAGTTGGGAACAATATGATGGACCTTCCATTGAATTACATGTTGCTGGATTGTTCAGCTTCGTGTGGTTTTCTAATATAAAAGAATGTTATTTGTGAGAATGGTTTTATAGTTACATAAAGGATACAGAATCTTTTTCTCTTATACATCAGCAATAAGTCCTGCTTAGCACCATATATATGAAAAAGAAAGGAAATGGGGTAAATGTCAAGGAGAAAACATCCCATATCCAGGTCATATGTTACTTTGTTTTTTTAGAGTTCACATTGTTAGTGATAAAGTTTTGAGTGTTGTATTTGTGGTGTTTGTGTGTTCTGTGGGTGTGAAGTGTCCTTGGTCTTCAATCTTCCAGTGTTCTTGCCTTTGTCTTGTTTCTTGACTTTGATTTGATTTATGTAATCTTGTGATTTGTTCCTACTGTATCATCTACGGTCGTTGGTTAGTTTTGTGGCTTTGCTGTTTATTTTTGTACATTTTTATACGACCGCAAAAATTTGCCGGTCGTATTATGGTATGGCGCAGGCGTCGGCGTCTGTGGACAGTATAACTTTGGCTCTAGTGGACGGATTGTTATCAAAGGAGTAGGGCGGTAAGGGCCTTATTTGGCCTGAAAAATAAATTTGGTTGGATTCATCAAATTTTCTCATTGAAATGTTCTGTGGGTATTGCTTTTCAGTAAACAGTAACATTTCTTAAATATTGATTTATGGTTATTGAGTTTTTCAGTGTAGAAGAAGGGACAAATTGAAGATTTTGAAGAAAAATGACAAATTTGACAAATTTTGACTACTTTTTCTGTATAGGAAATGTTGAGCACATGCAAGAACCACAAAAATATTTGTATGAGAGGTTCAATTCATTTGTACCAATAATTTGGTAAATTATCTAATTGGTTCTTGAATGTGCTTTATATTTCCGGTTAGGAAAACTGTTCGGAAATCTGTCAAATTCGGTATCTTTCTATGAAAATGCTCAAAAGTAGCATTTTCATGACGTCAGAAGTATACATATTGTGACGTCATTGGTTCTAATTTTTGTATTTTTCTGTAAATAAGATCTAAGCTTTGAAACAAACAGAAAAGAAAATCTTGAGGTGCAACTTAGAAATTCATTGAAATCTTGGGCCAAATCAACCGCTTATCGCACCTTGTCCTTTAAGGAACATGCTTAAGCCCGGCTTTTAATTTTGTGTTCTCTGCCCCGCCCGTTTTAGGAAAAGGGACAAAAAGGGGTAAAATTGGGTATTTTTGTGTCTGTGGACAGCATAATTTTTGTTCTAGTGTACCGATCATTTTAAAATTAAAGTATGATGTTTCTTAGCATATGCTTAAGCAATGGGTTTTATTTTTGCGTTCCTTGCCCCGCCCGTTTGAGAAAACGAGGCTAAAAAGGGTCCAAAAAGGGGTTAAATTATCCATTTTCGTGTCTGTGGATAGCATAAGTTTGGTTCTAGTGGACGAATTGTTTTCAAATTTTAGTATGATGTTTCTTGGCACATTCTTGAAAACCGATTTTTTCCTTTAGTTTGTGGTCCAACCCATTTCAGAATAAGAGGCTAAAATGGTTAGATTGGGTGTTTTCACATATTTGACTGTAGAAAGTTTAGTATTTATCAGATTTTGATGGCGTTACTTTCAGTGTACTCCTTAGAAAAATGTCCAATCTGTAGTATGCCAACGGATTTCATGTGGCACATACCGTTGACGAGATAAATGGGGCCCAAAAGGGGCGAATTTCAAAAATTTTAATTTTTTAATTTTTAGTCCGATTTTGATACAGGCTTTTACAAAGGATTCCTTATGACAAACTAACACCTTGCACTATCAGATTTTGTATAAATTGTATCCTTTCCAAGATATGAGGGCCCAAACGGGACCAAAATTGCAAGCATGCGGATTTCTTAAATTTTTATTTTTCATCTAATTTCAACGGGATTTTTTTCTGTAGATTCATCTCATTGTAGGCTTTCAGTACTGTGTATGTCAACAGATTTTGCACAGCTCTTACTGTTTCTGGGCTATAAGGGGTCAAAGGGGCCAATGTTTTTTAATATGTGAAATCTTTATTTTACATCAGATTTTGATGGGATTTTTTCTTTGGATTCCTCTCATTGCAAGCTTTCAGCAGTATGCCAACAGATTTGACGTAGCTCTTACAGTTTCCGAGCTATAAGGGGTCTAAGGGGCCAAAATTGTAATTATCAGAAATATGTGAAATCTTTATTTTTCATATTTTGGTGGGATTTTTTTCTTTGGATTCCTCTCATTGTAAGCTTTCAGCAATATGGCAACGTATTTGGCGTAGTTATTATCATTTCTGAGTTATAAGGGTTAAAAGAGCCAAAATTGCAATTATTAGTAACATGTGAAATCTTTATTTTTCACCAGATTTTGATGGATCTTTTCTTTGGATTATTCTCATTGTAACCTTTCAGTAGTATGGCAATAGATTTTGCGTTGCTCTTACGGTTTCCAAGCTATAAGGGGTCAAAGGGGCCAAATTGCATATTTAAAAATTTGTGAAATCTTCATTTTTCATTTGATTTCAATCGGAGTTTTTTCCTTGGATTTCTCTTGATGTAAGCTTTTAGTTGGTAGTCAACAGATTTTAAGATTACCATATCCTATAAATAAGGGATTAAAAGGGTTAATTTTTATTTTCACTAGTTTGTGTCCAGTTAATTTATGTGTCAATGTCCTTATTGTGTCCAGCAAATTACTGTGTCCACATTCATTTTAGTTTACATTTGTTCAAATTTCATTGGTCGACATGCTGCGGCCGTATCATGATGCGCTCAGCGTAGCCCTTTTTTTGTTTTGTCTCATCATGTTGTCGTCATTTGTTTCTTTGCTTTGTATACTCCCCCCTTTTCTACTTCGGTATTCGTTTGCAAATTTTTTTCAGAAACTACAGGATAATGGGTAAAGTAATTGCAATGTAAGAACAATAGATTTCAAACCAATCAAGCTCCGTTATTTAAAAGCTTGGTCAATCAAACATTTTGGTGTACGGTATATACCAAGGATGCATTTGTTTCTGAAACTGGTAATTTGTAAAAGACTTCCTTAATTTTGTCATGTCGACGGCCTTCTCTGTTAAATATAGATTCACAACTGCTTCAATTCATTTGATCGAGATAGTTAAATTTTCAAATTTTAAAACGCAATACTGTCCGAAACAACGAAGACATTAAAATGTAGTATTTCAAAAGAGGGAGCTGAAATCCGCTTTTCTACAGTTTTAAGGCGATATTTTTACAAAACCTTGCCCCTTTTTCTAAATGTATTCTTTAAGCGTGAGGCCATCAGTCATGGTCGCATTTTTCATGTAACCCTTGCAGGCGGAAGACTTCACGAGATTTGACGTCATGATTGAATTACAACCAATCACAGCATGCAAACATCCTTCTCTCTGGAGAGTTAAATGTATTTCTCAAACCGGTCGGAAAATATGAACATGGGGTAAAAATTAGAAAATATTTTAAACTTTAAATTTCTGTAATTTCTCCAATGCAATCGATCAACGGCGAAATGCACTACGTCAAATACCTTAGCTAATTGTGGAGCCAATAACATTCATACTTTAATAAGACTTCAGTGCTGATAGTCTTTGTGCATATTTATTTCCACAGACATAGACATAGATATTTGATGTTAAAAATGGTTTTATACAACTAGGTTGTTTTTACATCTAAAATACAGTAAAGCAGGTCTTCTTTTTGCTTTAACTAACTTTTACAGCAGTATAAAATTGAAGGCATGTTCTTTACACAACTCTGTTAATAACAAAATATCGAAGTTCTGTTAATATAGTTTCTGCATATTCGCATTTCGACAACTTATGTCTCTTCAGTGCAGATCAAATCACAACATTGGGAAATCCATATACCGAAACATTTGTAAAATCTGATGGACGACATATAACCAATAGGATCTAAATAGTGAAGCCAAAATCAGCTAAGGACAGAGCTATGCGAGAGGGAGATGCTCCTTAGTTTTGAACAGTATTTTGTAAAATTTAGATATTGTAAGTTTCAAAATGAAATCGGTTTTCGGTAGGTATTTAATTAAGATTTCTATCTCAGGAAAACATGGTACCAAGTATCTACCTGATTTGTTCATTGTGGTAACAGATACTTAATATTCTTTGAATTTTTGTCGCCTTTTTATGAGTAATATTAGGTATTAATATAGGAAAAATAACAGAAAACATCCACAATGGCTGAAAATTACAATCACATGCCACAGTATTCCAGATTTCTGCACCAGAACAAAACAATAAAATAACAAAAGACAAACATAGACAATGACAGGAATTCGGGATAGTTTGACTTGTTACCGACATTAGCAAGAGCTAGTGGTAGGTCTAGTAGCTAGCGGCGGTATTGCTTTTCTGGGCTTTTTTATACTAAAGGGAAACTGGATATAAACAATGGAAGTTTGGGTACCCATAAAACGTTTTAACAAACCGCTTTCTTTTTGCTAGTGTCTCCCGAGTTCTTATTGTTGTTCACACTTTGTCTTTCACTTAAGTTTTTCTTGTGCAGTTCCTAAATTGTGGCCAGTCATTGCAGTGTTCGGCCATTCTAGCAACGGCAGTAGAAAACCGAAGGAACAAAAGGAGTTTTACAAAAATCGAAGTCCAAAGACACGGCCAAAACAAGAAAACAGAAAACAATGACGTTAGACACAAAAAACAATGACGTTAGACAGATACAAAGCACAGAAAGAGAAATTACAACATTCAAAACAAAGGCACTCAGTGTGAACTCCAGTGAAACTGAGAGTGACATCAGGTACTCCGGAAGGGTAAGCATGTCCTGCTCTGTTATGTAGGTGTTTCTTGTTATCCATTTTTATTTCAATACGATATTTAAGGACTTACCTTTCTTATCACAACCAAACAGAACAATATGATGGACTATTTCTTTTTTATCCAGCAATGGATTCATAGCGATCACGTGATAGTCACCATCTAAAGACACGTGGAAATGCGTGCACATATATCTGCTTCCTTTTTGTTGAACCTTTGTTTCTGGCATTCTCAGTGTGAGAGTTTTCACATCTGAAAGAAATATTCTTATATTTGTATAATTATTTATCTATATTTCTAGCAAAATGATAATAACTGATTATGTTCTCACAACATTTCTGGGTTCTCTACATCCAATGCATAAATTAACGTCAACTCTCTGATACTCGATAAATGATAAAATCCATCAAATATGTATAACTTTTATTCTATGTTTCATGTTTGGAATTTCAAGTCAATAGTTAATATAGATATATTAGAGAATGTGACTATTTTATAAAACTTTTAAGAGACCATATCCCAAATTCTGCTTTAGGTGCCCATGAAAACGAGGAAATAAACAAATCCGGATCACAAAAACCTAACTACGACAGCCAAAATTAAATTATTGAGAAGTTGTTCTAGCATGCAAGACAAATAGTAGCCGTGTGTTATTCCGTAAACCCAAACAATGGCACTACAACAACGTGTATGATTGGCGGAATGTTCGCGGATGAAACAACGGCAGTAGAATACCGAAGGAACAAATGGGTGAAATTCACAAAAATCGAAGTCCAAAGACAGGGCAAAAACGAGAACACAGAAAACAATGACGCCAGACACAAAAACAACGACGCCAGACAGACACAAAGCACAGAACCAGAAACCACAACACTCAGAACAAAGGCACTCACAGTGTGAACTCCAGTGAAACTGAGAGTGACATCAGGTGCTTCGGAAGGGTAAGCATGTCCTGCTCTGTTAACAGCACCCGTCACACAGTAAGTGAGGAAAATAGGTTTTCGGTTATTGTCATTTGCTAACCTTGAGACAAAACCAATTGAAAATCATGGTACTTGTTACTTCTCTAACCCTCAAACAGTACCAAGTTAAATTTTGAAAAGCTTTTGTAATAATCATTAATCAGTATTCATGAAATGGATGGAATTGAACAGAAAGTCGCAATACCAAAAATTAACACATATTTGCGAGTAAACTTCAACATATTAATTGACTTGGTATAACAAATTATTTATAAAATGAGTTCTCAAACAACAACCGTTTTGTTTGACCCGCTCACTAAAGCGTTGCCCTCAGCCTACGGCTTACAGTTTAGTCCTCGGGTCAAACAAACAAGCTGTTGTTTTCTCACCTCGTCAATATTTGTATAATATTTATTTACCAGGATCTTCATTAACAGCAGGGCAGTTGAATTCCTTGCTTTCACATTTCAGCCACTGATTTTGCTCCTGACATTTTTTACTTTCAATTGGCTCACATATCCCTGATAAAAAAGAATCATATGACTAAAACATTGTTCTAAATTTATGAATTACATGATTGTCTAATATCAGATATGAGTGAAGATACTTGACTAAAACGTATTGTACTTTTTTATGGAAACTTGTAGGTAATGAATATTATAAGTACATTGTACAGCAAAAGCTAAATACTATTGTAATTTTAGTCCCATTGTTGAAAGAATATATTTGTTCTAATTTTTTTTTCAGGTGTCTCAATTGTTCAGTGAACTGGCAATTAGCAAATTTGTCACCCTAAATGGAAGACACTGTCCAATAGTTATTTTAAGCAATCAACTCAACATATCAGTCTACCTCTATCAGCTTACCGACTCACTTGTTGGGAGTAAAACAACATGGCAGCAAGAATAAACAGTTTTCTACACATAAAAGGTGTTTTACTTTTCGAGACATAAATTATATTAAACTAATTGAAAGGAGTTGACTGTACCTGGATGGGTCACTTTAGAATTTGATATATGTTTACTATCAGTATCTAACCACTGACATGATGGATCTCCTAGTTCTTCCCCATTAGTACGACCATCTCCGTCTGAATCAGCTTCACAAACTTCTCTCGTCCATAACTGCAATGTAAAAATACCTTTTATGCTTAACAACTTGTTAGTCTTCAGACAGTCACCTCTGTTATTCCCTCCTGGCTTTAAACGTTTAAAAATTCCAAATAAATACAAAACATACTTAAAATGATGAGTAACACACACTTATGTTAGTAAAAGTCGATAAGCTTTATCCAGAAACTGATAGAAACGAAACAGTTTTACATTAAATACAATACAACTCTCACTCGCACAGAACTAATTAAAGGACAATTCTTTGATCTTTTTTTCTTCTCTTAAGGTAGATCGGTAGTTCTCCGCCATTTTGATTTAGTTCTTTATGCTGTTATGGTATTATCTGCTCTTTAATTTATCAATCAATATTATATCCATAATACAAGATGCAAAGGACCTGCATGGACTTTATTTCACACGTCTTTATCTAATAAGACGAGGTATGGTAACTTGATAATCAAATAAATTGGAAGAGGGTTTTTTGAAAAAGGGAGATAATCTGCTAAAAATATTTTACATAGATATTACTGACCCCCATTTTTCTTTTTATTTTGTGAAAGTATGTTCAAATGGCTACTACATGAGTAAACTAGAGAGAAATCTATGGATTAGTTTAAAAGAAATCAACAATATACCTGTTTTTCCCTATATATTCATTAGAAATATTTGATTATTTTGACATCAGATATTTTAAAAACAAGCATGGTGGCCACCCTTTTTAATTTTTTATTTCAATGCTTATATAATAAGGAAGCTTACCTGTAAATTTTTAAAAAAATCTATGGAAAAAAATTAGGAGTACCCATCTACCTTAAATACTTAAACTCTTTACCTGTCCTGTGTTTAATTTACTCTGATAAAGCTCCATACCAAACGGATTAAGTTGTCCGCCTCCCTCAGGCCTAACATGTCCAACACCACTCCAGATGACGTCATTTTTACATGGATGTGGTACTTTGTCTCCATTAGGAATCATAGTTTGATATGATGGATACGTGTGACAACAAACAATGCAACTCAGAAAGGCAATGAAAGTTGTTAATCTGCAAAATAAAGCCGTGAGAAAAAGCTGGCATTACAATATTCCCAAACAATGAAACTCAGAAAGGCAATGAAAGTTGTTAATCTGCAGAATAAAGCCGTTGGAAAAAGCTGGCATTACAATATTCCCAAACAATGAAACTCAGAAAGGCAATGAAAGTTGTAAATCTGCAGAATAAAGCCGTTGGAAAAAGCTGGCATTACAATATTCCCAAACAATGAAACTCAGAAAGGCAATACATGTTCTTAATATGAAAAGCAAAGTAATGAAAGAACTAGCATGACAATATTTGTAGGATGCCACAGAGAAGACTTTTCCGAAACTTTCAACGTAATTATACACATCTGCATGGTACATAGAGGAGACCCTCAGAATAATGATGTTGCAGTTATTTGTTTTCGTCACATTTTATTGTAAATAGGGTCATTATTATTATTATGATTATTCGGATTTCGTTTGGTTTTATGCATTTGAAACATTTTTTGAAATTGTGGATTTCCTATGCTTGGGTTCTAGTACTGCTGATGAGGAATTAATTTCCGAAATGGCCCTTCAGCTCATTTAAACAATTGCAGTTGGAGTTTACATATGGTTTATAGTCTCATGTCCATTTACTCCCTATCTTTTCGTAAAATATCAAAAATAGTTTCTGAATTTCGAAAGTTTTGATGCAAATTTTCACCAATAAAACTGTAATGAAAGTTAAATGTTCAATGCAAATTTTATAGCGGTAATTCAGGTGTTTTACTCCTTATACAGTGATGTCTTTATCCAAAAAGCTTTAAAGTTAGAATTTTTGTCTGTTATTTTAGATATTTGCACCTCAAAAATGTAAGGGGTTCTTTCGTCATTTCTAACTCTTTTAGGAAAATTGCTAAAAAGAAATTTCAATTCAATTTTAAGCCTTACTTCTTAAAAATAAACAAAAAATGGGTATTGTAAAATATTCTTTGTTATTGATTTTACTAAGTCCAATCCTCTTACCAAACAAAGACCCAACGTCTGACATAAAACGTACTTAGACCGTTAAAACTGAAACGTAACCCATTTACAGTGTTTCAAGTGAGACATTTCTTACTAGCAGCTAAAACAGTTTTAACAAGTTAGAATAAAAATAGGTCCATTTGATTTTTTCAAAAGCTATTGCAAACTGATTAATGGTGAATGGGAAGGTGTGAAATGTTTGGCCTGTCATTGCCCAGTCTCTATTCATCAAAATACAGTTCAAAAGAGCTAAGGTGTCTGTAGGGTATTATTTCCTATTATAGAATTTTGTGAAATTTTCTGTGTAGGAACAGAATTGATATATTGTTAAAAATATAAAATAAAACTTGGGGGGGGGGTCCACCGTACATTTAAGCGCAAAAGCTGAAGTTGAAAATTTAAGGATTTTACATAGAAATGACAGGAAAAATAATTTATGAAGGGATAGCTCAAGAATCTATTATAAATTTTGTTCATACTTTGCATGTGTTTTGAAATCATCATATAGTTTACATATAAAAATGAAAATTAATGGTCACCTTTTTGTAACGAAAATGATATAAAGGTGCCAATTAATAAAACTTTCAAATACTTTGGAACTGCCTATACAACTATTTTGTTAAATCTTAATGAATGAAACCTAAATGAACATGCCAGTATATTAGACAAAAATGGCGGAATAAAACCACTCAGATACCTTAATTTTCTGTCAATTTATACAAAAGTTTTATCTACTAGCAAGCATGAAACACCGTAAATTTTCTGAAATGATAGTAAATTTGAAAGGCAAGCGACATGTTTTTATGGCAAGACTTTTTCCTGCTGTTTTAAACCAAACAAATTACCAAGTGGTTAGTATGCATATCAACAAAAGTTTTTAAGCTTTTGCACAAATTAAAACTTTTGTTGATATATATGTTGATTTCCCTGTACCGGTTGACATTTTGGAACATAGGTACATTTGTATCTGATTTTTTGTCCACATAAAAATATTTCGTTAATGTCGTTAATTTAGGCTTAAATTTGATACGACATTAATACCGATTACTTTTAAAAAACAATCATGAACTTGCACTCTACGATTCAAATAATATTTCAAGTCTGGACCCTCACGTAAATAGCTTTTTTTCAGCATAGCAGAGAATGTCCCAATGCTTTATTACTTTCAAAATACAATACCCTATGTTCCATTATAACGTATCCTTTTGAACGGGTAAAGAGGAACTGATAATGACAATAACAATTAACATTTAATAGTTGTTGTAGCATTAGAACAAAAAATTGTTATTACTGTAAAATATATTTGAAAATCAAAACATTTTTTTACCATAAGAAACCTACTTTGGGGCACTAGTTTTGCCAATATTTTGAATTCTCAATCCCTATATAACTCTCAATGGTCGTGAAAGTGATTAAAAAACTGAGTAAAACTCCAATTATAATGCAGAACTTCTTTAATAATTGCTATGCCAGTACTTGTGCATGTTGTCAAAGAAAGGAATAGCCATTTAATTTTACAGATGTAAAACTTAATACCATGAAACAAAATATTAAAGTTGTAGTAAAATAAGTTAATGTAAAATGAATGCAGTAACGAAAGAAAAGAACAAACATTAATAATGTAAAATCAACATCAGATACATACAAAACACTCACAATTTATTTGTTCTGTACATATTCTAGTCTGTTTCTACAAAAGAGAAAAATAACAAATGAAACTTGGTAACTATGGTTACATAATATAGACAATAAAAACTCTACTGTTGGTGTTCTTTACATATATATATAACTTACAATAATGATCTTCGGCACTGTTATCTTCCATAGTCTAAAAAAGTCTTGTGTTTTTTCGTATATTTTTTTTATTCCATTACTTTTTATTGGTTCGAGTCCTAAACGTATAAGGTATATTTTCTGTCTGATTTGCAATTGTTTTATCACACTTTTACTATAGTAGAGTTTAAATATATAAACTGAAAAAGGTTTTGGCAGAAACTGAACATTTCGGAGTTATCTTCAATTAATATGAAATGACAACGCAATTTGCTACACGCAGGTTAATAGTTTTAATGGTGTTAGTCTCTGATATCACATAAAATTCCTGATATCTGTTATATTCTGGATAGTTGTTAAAAGAGTATTTTCAATATCTTTTAAAAAAATCACAAACCAATTAAAAATTAAAAAAAAATGATAAAAATAATTATAAATAGAATGAAATAAACTGAAGTTGAAACTTTTACTCATATCTCAATAAATATATACACCAAAATTTAACTAATTAATTTTAAGGAAAATAAATTTACCTTTTGCAATTCTGGATTTTTAAAACATGTATGTTTTTGAGAATATCATGTAAATACACATTTGATTAGAAATATGTCACATTCGTCATTTCCGTACTTCCTGTTTCTGGAGCCACAGGCATTTTACTGAAAGATGTAATGCATGATACATTATTCATGGTCAAACAATATTCAATTTAATCAAGAAAATAATAATTATGATAAATGAACTAATAAAGAATAATTAGAGAGGCCTTTTCAAATTATATTTCATATTAAAGTTCCCAAAAAGGAAATTTACCTGTGTATTTCATGTGAAAATCATCGCTGTTTAAAAAATTTGTAGAATTCATTTCATTTCAGTCTGTATTTAAATTATTACAATACGAAAAGATTTGAACATAAAAACATGGGAAAAATAGTTTGTGATGTTCTTTGTAATTAGTGGTATAAAAAATTCAAAATTCGGACCAAAATGAGCTCTGGAAATTTTTTAAGCAGCGACTATTTTACATGAAACTCACAGGTAAATTTCACTTTGGGAACTTCAATATGGTCCATTACTGCACTTTTTTTTATCTGATGTAGTTTACAGTTTGAACCACTTTATTTCATTTTTAATATACTCTTTATGAAATATGTTATACTTAATTGTTCTCTATATTTAAATTTGTTGTTTCGCTGAAATTGAACATTTCCTATCGGTTATTGTTTTTTTATTATTATTTTCTGAACACATTATATTTTCTAACAAAAGTTTCCAATTTCTGTCGTAATAATTTCTTTTTCTGTTCTTAAATAAGAAAACATATATAACATAGATTATCCATCATTTCTCTTAAGGATGCAGCATTTAATTCAATATATCGGCAAACGAATACCGAATCTAAAAGGGAGAAAGGAGAAATTCTAAAACCATATCCCAAACCCTGCAATTCAAATATTTTACATAAATAAAAAAAAACAAGCAAAAAAAAAACAAACAAAAAACAAAAAAAAAACAAAAACAAACCCAAAAACAAAAACAAAGAAAAAAAATAAACGAACCAAAAA